>NC_033663.1:26045438-26068177 GCF_000165445.2 Microcebus murinus
GCACTCACTCTAGCCTGGACAACAAAGCGAAACTCTGTCTCAAAAAAAAAAAAAAAAAATTAGACCAGAAGTTAGTGAAGTAGAAAACCAAAAGAGAAAATTAATCAACCCAAAACTTGATTCTTTGAAAAAGTGAACAAAACTGACAAATCTATGGTTACAATGAGTAAGAACGAAAGAGAAAGGAGAAAAATAACTAAAATCAGAAATAAAAGTGAGGACATTACTACTGATCTTGTAGAATTAAAAAAGATTATAAGAGAATACTACCAATGATTGCATACCAACAGATTAGATAACCCAGATGAAATGAACAAATTTGGGGGAGTTTGCAAATTGTATAAAATTAGTCAAAATGAAATAGAAAATCTTTGGCCTATATCAAGTAAATGATTGAATTAGTAATCAAAACCTCCTAACAGAGGAAAGGCCAGGACCAGATGGCTTCGCTGGTGAATTCTAAGAAACATTTAAAAAGTAATCAACACCAATTTTTTTCAATCTCTTTCAAAAAATAAGAGGAAGAAACACTTTCTAACTCAACTTATGAGGCCAGTATTACCCTGATACCCTGACACCAAAGCTAAATGAAGAGTTTTCCCTAAGGAAACTAAAAAAAATCAATATCCATTATAAATACAGATTTTTCCTAGAAATGTAAGAGTGGTTCAAAATAAGCAAATAAATCAGTATAAGACTCCACATTAGTAGAATCAAGGGAAAATCCACACAATCATCTCTGTTGGTGAGGAAAAAGTATTTGACATAGTCCAACATCCTTTCATGATTCAAACCCTCAGAAAACCAGGGATAGAAAGGATCTTCCTTAAAATGACAACAAGCATTCATGGAAAAACCCACAACTATCAATATAATGGTGAAAGACTGAAAGCTGTACTCCTAAGATTAGGAACAAAGGCAACTATGCACATTTTCATCGCTGCTATTCAATAATTGTCGTGGAAATTATAGCAAGATCAATTAAGGAAGAAAAAGAAATTTTAAAAAAAAACATCTAAATTGGAAAGGAGGAAGTAAAACTTTCTTTATTTGAGGATGACATGATTCTATACATATAAAATCTTAAACATTCCACAAGAAAGCTATTAGAGATAATAAACAATTCAGTATGTTGCAATGTACAAGATCTACTTGCAAAAACCAGTAGTATTTCTATATACCAACAATGAATAACTTCATTTACAATAGCATTCAAAGAAAAACAAATAAAACCTAGGAGTAAATTCAACAAAATTTAAATTTAACAGTGAAAGACTTGTATATTGAAAACTGCAAAATATTGCTGAAAGAAATTAAAGAAGAATAATATAAATTGAATTATGTTTCTATTATGTTTATTGATTGGAAGACTTAATAGTCCTACAATGTCAATGCTACCCCAAAGTTAATCTACTGATACAATGCAACCCATATCAAAATTCCAGTGGCCTTTTTTGCAGAAATGAAAAAGCCAGTTTTCAAGTTCATGTGGAATTGCAAGGGCCCAAAATAGCCAAAACAATGTTGAACAAGAAGTATAAATGCTCACACTTCCTGATTTCAAAACTTTCTACAAAGCCACATTAATCAAAACAATGATATACTGGCATAGGATTGACATATAAACTAATGAAATGGAAATAAGAGGCCATAAGTAAAACTGTACATCTATGGTCAATTGCTTTCCAATGAGAGTGCCAGGACTCTTTAAGAACTGGTACTGGGACAACTATATATCTACCTGTAAAAGAATAAAGTTTCACCCATACCTCACAATATATAAAAATATGATATAAAAATAGACCAATGCCCTAAATTTAAGGCTACAATTATAATCATCTACAAACAGACATTAGAATAAAACTTCTTAACCTTGAATTTGGCAATAGATTTTTAGACATGACTCAAAAAATATGAACAACAAAAGAAAAAATAGATAAATACCCTTCATGAAAATTAACTACATCAGAAACACCATCATGAGAGTAAAAAGAGTGTACACAGAATAAGGGAAAATATTTCAAAATTGTATATCTGATAATGGTCTATCATCCAGAATATATTATAACAAATACTCAACAATTCAACAATGAAAGTACAAATAGCCCAATTTTTAAAATAGTCAAAAAACTTGAATGTACATTTTTCTAAAGATATACAAATGACCAATAAATACATGAAAGATGTTCAATCTCATTAGTCAGTAGTGAAAAGCAAACAAAACACATTGAGATACCACTTCACATGCACTAGGATTACTACGTGTATAATATTTTTATAAAGAATAATAACGTATGGTCACCCCTTCCTATGTGGTTTTGCATCCCTGGATCATTAACTGGATCAAGAATATTTGGAAAAAATTCCACAAAATTTCAAAAGCTAAAAACTTGAATTTGCTGCACACTGAGCATATATTAAATACACTAAGAATGAGAATGATGTTCAGCCATGCATTGTATTATAAGTAATCTAGAGATGATAAATGTGTACAAAGAGATTTTCATAGGTTATGTATAATAGTATGTCATTTATATAAAGGATTTGAACATCTCTGGATTTGGTATCCATGGGAATGGAGGGGGAACCCCTACCAATCCCACCACGGATATCAAAGGATGACTTATTAGTAAAGATGTGGAAAAATAGAATCCTCCATATTGCTTGGTAGGAAAGAAAATGATGTTACCGATTGTGTGAAACATTTTGGTGGTTATTCGAACAGTTAAATATAGAATTACCATAAACCTAGCATTTTACTTTAGGTATATACCCTCAAACTTAAAAACAGGCACTCAAATACTTGTACCTGAATGGTCATGAAAACTATTCACAATAATCAAAAGGTGAAACACTAAATGTCCATCAAAGGAGAATGGATTAGAGAAGTTGTGTTACATACACATAATGGAAATATTACTCAGCCATGTAAAAGGAATGAAGCACTGATAAATACTAAAACTTGAATGAACTAAAAACATTATGTTTAGTGAAAGAAAAAGACAAATATCACATATCTATTTATATAAAATAGATTCATTTATCTAAATATTCAGATACATTGAATCCATAGAGACAGAATGCAGATTGGGTGCTGTCAGGGGCTGGGGGAATGACGATAATGGCAAACTAGCCACTTAATGGGTTTGAGTTTCCTTTTGGGTGATGAATATTTTGAACTTAGATAAAGTGATAGTTGCACACATTTTTAACATTCTAAATGTCAGCTGAATTGTTCCTTTAGAATGTTATATATTATATGCATTTACCTCAAAAAAGCAGCTGATATGGCAGACAAACCTGGTGGAACTAAAGTATATCTATATAACAAACATTCCAATGAAAGAAAGGAAAGTACCAAATATAATATAAATTAATACTCCCTGAGCTAAAATGCTTACTGATGCCAACCAACATTAACTTACACTCATCTTTTAAATTCTGAATATTAAAGAATGAGAGGAAATCATAAGCACTCAAGAATTTGAGGTCCAGTTATCATTCATTTCATAATGTGAAGGCAAACTAATTTCTCTTTCTTCTTCTTTCCTTTTTCTTTCTTCTTTCTTTTCTTTCTTCTTCTTTCTTTCTTCTTCTTCTTCTTTCTTTCTTTCTCTTCTTTCTTTCTTCTTTCTTCTTCTTCTTCTTTTTCTTTCTTTCTTTCTTCTTTCTTTCTTTCTTTCTTCTTCTCTTCTCCTCTCCTTGTTCTTTCTTCCTTCCTCCTTCCTTCCTTCTTTCCTTCTCCTTCCTCCTCCTTCCTTTCCTTCTTCCTCCTCCTTCCTTCCTTCTTTTTTCTTTCCTTCTTTCTTCCTTTGTCTTTCTGTCTTTCTTTAAGTTATTCATATTTGAGGGCAAATTAATTTGTTTCTTTGTCTCTCTCTTTCTCTCTCCCCCCATTTTTCTTCTCAGTTGTATCATTTGTATGTGAGGGCCAACTAATTTATTTCTTTATTTCTGTTTCTCTTTTTGTGAGCAGATACCCACATGCTTCCTGAGGGGTGGTATGGAGTGGAGAGGATCCTTTCTCACCACATTGCTCTTTATGCTGTGATAACTGATTCCCAAATAACAACCCTTCCTCTCACTCCTCATTGCCCTCTTTATTCTCAAGAACAATGACCTACCTCAAGTCCTTTGGAATTGTTCTTCCCTTGTTTGAAAAGTTCTTCCCTTGTATTTACATGCTCACTCCTGTTTCATCCAAGTCTCTGCCCAAGGTTCTCACCAGAGAACCTTAACATTTCTCTATAAAATAGTACTCATTTCTTTTATTCCCTGCCACCTTATCCTGTTAGATTTTTCTTCATAGCACTTATTGCCCTCTGGCGAATTAGAAAGTTATTTTAATTTATTTTTATTTCAGCATATATATGGGGGTACAGATTAGGTTCAATAAATGCCCATTCCCCCCCAAAGTCGAGTCCATCAATGACCATCCCGCAGATGCGTGCACATCTCACTCATTTTATTGTATATACCCGCCCCCCTCCCCTCCCCCCTGCCAAATACCTATTACTGTAGTACCTATGACACTAGGTGCTACAGTAACCAATTGCTGGTGAGTTATGTGTGTTTTTTCTCTCTTGGGAAACTATCATTAATAGTATGGGGTTTTCCAGCTCTAAACCAGGAAAATATAAGATGTGCTATGTCACCATTTTCTTAGAGCTGAATAGTACTCCATCGTGTAAATACCACATTTTATTAATCCATTCTTTGGATTGATGGACACTTGGGGCGTTCCACAGCCTTGCAATTAATGAGTTGGTGTGCTATAAACATTGAGTTGCAGGTGTCTTTTGTAAGAGTGTCATTGGATCTTTTGCAGTAGATTGTCCAGCAATGGGGTTGCTGGACAATGGTGAGAATCACTTGTATCGCTGTTAAGATAAGTCTCCATATTGCTTCCACATGAGCGTTGACTAGTTGCGTCCACAGCAGTTAGGAGTGTTCCTCATCTCTCCGCACTACAGCATTTATTGTTTGGAGATTTTCTTGATAAAGCCATTCTCACTTGGGGTTAAGTGATATCTCATTGTGGTTGTTGATTTGCATTTTCCCTGATGATTAGAGATGTGAGCATTTTTTACATATGGTTGTGGCCATTGCTTCTGTCTTCTTTAAAAAGTTCGTCAGTCCCTTTGCCACTTTTTAAATGGGTTATTTGATTTTTTCTTCCTGATTTTCGTGAGTTCTAAGTATATTCTAAGTTATCAAGTCCTTATCGGATGCATAGATGCAAAAATTTTTCCATTCTGATAGGGTTGTCTGTTTTATTTCATGACTATTTCTTGCTGTGCAGAACTTTTGGTAGTTGATCATTTTTTTTGTTTTTTTTTTTCTTTCTCCCATTATTTATTTTTGTTTGCTGCTGTGATGCCGATTTGGGGACTTCTTTCATAACTCTTGTGCCGGCCGGATGTCTAGGGAGAGTGTTCAACTTTTCCTCTAGAAGTTCTAATAGTTTCATTTACCTTAGGTTTAAGGTTGTTAATCCAGCGTGAGTTGGTTTTTGTGAGAGGTGAAAGGTGTGGTCGTGTTTAGCCTTCTACAGGTGGCTATCCAGTTTTCCCAGCACCATTTATCGAAAAGGGATTCTTTTTCCAGTGTATGTTTTTCTGCTTTGTCAAGATAGAGGCTATATGAGATGGTTTTATATCAGATTCTCAATCTGTTCCACTGGTCATATTCCTATATTTGTGCCAATACCATATTGATTTAATTACTACAGCTTTGTAGTATAGTTTGATATCCGGCATAGAAAGTTATTTTAAATTGCCTCTTCCTACTCAATGTACCTTCCCTAGGAGGGATTTTGTTTGGTTTGCTGTTGTATTCTTATGCTTAACACTTAATGTATGTTAAATATATATTTTATCACACCAATGAATGAATGTGCAAACCAACAAGCATTTCTTGTGTAGCTCTCATGATCCAGATATTCAGCTACACATAGTCAATAGCGTAGTGAGAAAGGGAACAGCCTAAGCAAAGAAAGGAAATGATAATGTAGTTTTGGAGTCAATGAGTCAAACCTGGCTAGAGAAAAATATTCATCTTGGTATATCTTGTGAAATGGAACCTAAAATAATTTGTAGGAGCCAAATTATAAAATATTTAATGTCAGACTAAGAAATGTATGCTATCATGTTGGCGGTAGGGAGTAGGGAAAACACTGATTAAGCAGCACAGGAAGGATATTAAAGCTAGGATTCCCTGGAAACCTATGTGTCAAAATTTAGCACGAGGAGGCAAAATTCACAGGCTTGGTCAGCAATGAAGGCTGAAAATACGATGGATGGGGCCCCAGATGCCAGGTCAGAAAGGAGGCTGAGACTGCTGATAGAAAGCTTTAGACATGATTATAACTGGAGCAATGGCACCCTTGAGTTCAGAGATTGTGGGAGGTGAGTGAGAAGTCCCATCAGGAGAACGGAGCTGTTCTAACCTAGAAAAAGCCAGGGCATAGAAAACAAAGCTGTGAGCAATCAGTAGGCGAGTGTGAGTCAACACGACCAAGGTAACCTGAAATGAAACTATTTACTACTGCAAAAAACCTGATACCATCAGTGCAATCATGTTACAGCCATGAAAGAAAACGTTAAAGAAGAAATGAGGAAATAAAACCCTAAAAATATAAGACCACTTAGACTGAAAAACACCCTAATCAGGGACAAGCTTGAGGTGCCATTAACTGTGGCCTTTTAGAGTCAGTTAGAGAATATTTGGTGCTAGAGTCCAGCATAAATTCTGCCTACAAAGAGTGTTGGATGGGGTGTGAGGGTCACTTTTACTTGACTGTATCTGGAAATTAAAGTATGAAGTCATTTTAGACCCTGTGCAACTATTAATTATTTTTTATTGTAACAATCCAACAATTTTTAATGACCATGGAAACCTGAATTAAAATAAAAAAGGTTGGTAATATATCAGAACAATTGAGAATGTCTGCATAGGAAAAATAAGGCCAAAATTGAGTACAGGATTTTTACGCTTTTATTTTTAAGCTTCCTTCTATAAAAATATTTACTGTGAATATTTGGCTTTTGGGGAGGGTGTAAATATAAACTAGGTTTCAAAGGGGATGTCTGCAGTGGTCCTGATCCTAAATAGCGCTCCAAATATTTGTACATTCACACCAGGAGGGTCACCCTTAGTTAAGACAAACTCTGTAAGAAGGTTCTAGTTAAAATGCATTGCATTACCATTCTGAATTCAGTTTTAATGGGAAAATATTTTTAAAATGCATTAATTTATTGTCTCTTTGGATTGTGAAATTTGAGAGGAACATATATTTCCATGTTCTTATTAAGATTATTATGGAACTAGACTCTAGGAGAGAATAGTCAAAACTGAAAATAGATGTTTAGAAAAATAGGACTGAGAAAAACAATTTCACACACAAAAATATCATCATGTGGTCACCATGACATTACTCTGCCTTGATTCTCTGTATAGTCCTAATTACTAGTTTATATTTTTCTTAAAGTACTATTTTTTTCTTCTTTGAATATTTTACTAGATAAATTCTTTGTTGCTTGTTAAATATACAAATTCATATGATCTTGAGGGATTTAGGAAGCATAATTTTTAAAACTTAAGCTGGGAACAGTGTGCACAGCTCTAGTCCCAGCTACTTTGGAAGCTGAGGCAGGAGGATCACTTGAGCCCAGGAGTTCAGGTCCAACCTGGGAAACACAACAAGACCTTGACTCAAAAAATAAAAAAATTAACATAATAGAAATTAAATATAATTAAAAATATAACCTAATGTTTCAAGAAATTGCTCATTCCTCTTCAAGGCCAGAATCTCTGATCATGGCTTTGGTTTATTGAAACTAAGTCTCTTAAGGAATCATCAGCCCCTTAAAATATGATTCTCTCCCTCTCTATTTTTTACTACTTCTTCTCTCTGCTTAACCTCCCATTTTCTTTGACACCCCTCTTTCCCTCATGCTACAAATGCCATTCATACATTCATTCGTTCAGTCGATCATTCCTTTACTGATTTATATTGCATGTATGTGTGTGTGTGTGTGTGTGTGTGTGTAATTAGCTCAGGTCAAAGTATTAAATCAGTTATAATCCTTGGTTCATAGCACAATCTCATAATGGACACTTAAAAAAATTATTCAGTTATTTATTAGTCATTAGAACCCACCATCCAAAATAAAAGCTTGGAACTTTATAAAAATATATACTTGTTTAACCATAAGATACTCCTTTAATGGCTATGCCCCAGGATCCCCCATGCCCCTTCTGAAAGAATGATCATCTCAAATGCCATGTGCATCTTTCCCTTACATGTCTCTGTTCATAGTTTCTTTTTGCATATGCATGTGTTTCTAAAAACATGTATTTGTAATTTAGTGGGGTTTTTTTTCACCTTGCAAAAGGCAATTAGGCTATATATAATCTTTTGAGATTTACTTTTGTGTATTATAATGCTAATAGTTATCCATATTATCATGTGTGTCTATGATTTATTTGTTATGATTGTTATATACTATTCTGTTGTGTGAATATAGCAAAGTTTATTCATCGACTCTTCTGTTGATGGGTATTGGATTGTTTCTGTCCTTAAAAAATTGCTATTATGAACAGTAGTACTGTTATGAACATTCTTATGCATATCACCTATTGCATTTGTCATTTATTTATTCATGTTATGCATTTTTATTGGGAGCCTACCAAAAACAGGCAGCATACAAGGTGCTGGAAAAAAGAATGGAAATGGGAAAAAAGTAAGACAGGAAAAAATAGGTTGTCATGGAACTTACAATGAAGAGAGGATTCTCTCTGATCATAAATGTTAGGTGAGCAAATAAGCTCAAATGTTGAGAAGATTTAGTTAAGACAATCTTCTTGTCAAAAGAAAGAAAAAAAGAAAGAAAGAAAGAAAGAAAGAAAGAGAGAGAGAGAGAGAAAGAAAGAAAGAGAAAAGAAAGAAAGAAGAAGGAAGAAGGAAGGAAAAGGAAGAAGAAAAGGCGGAAGAGGAAGGAAGGAAGGAAGGAAGTCAGGAGAAGAAAGAAAAAAGATAAAGAAAAAAGAAAGAAAGAAAGAAAGAAAAGAAAAGAGAAGACTGGAAAGGAAGGAAGAAGGAAAGAAAAAGTAAAAGAGAAAGAAAGAAGGAAAAAGGGCTGAGGGTGGCAACATTTAACTTAAAGAACTGAGCTAAAATGAATTGTCATCACAATTATTTTCAGTTTTTTAGTTGTAGAAATTTTTGTGAGAGGGTTTTCTTTATTAATCTCACTAGACATTATATAAGCAGCGAGACTATGACCTTGTAAAATTCATCAGTACCTAAGTTTATACTTTTAAATGTATTCTCAAGACTGAAAAAGATGTAATGCAGATTTTTTCTCTCAAGCCATGTGGTAGATTTTAAAATTTTTATTACAAGCTGTTAGCAAATCAATGGACAGTTAGGCACACTGATCAGAACTGATAACTGGAAGGAGTGCTGCTGTCTCTGTGGAATTTCTTTTAAGTAATAGGAATAACTTGCTGAGAATAACATGTATATCCTCAAGGACAGACTAGGTAGCTGAATCTGTGACTTAACACTTTTTTTCTACATGTGAGAAGAGCATTTCCTTATAAACTTATCATTTCAAATGCTGCCAACCAAAATATTAACTATTCTCTTTCCTTTCCTTCTCCTATTGGAGAGAAATGGAAAGAGACTGAGTGGAATGAGGGAATGTATGGGAAGCTGCAGACAGTCTTTTAAGGATACTACTAGAGAGACACACAGCTGGTCTAAAGAATGACAGACCCCGGCGGCTAAACCCAAGTCCAGAAAAAGGAGCAGTTATTCTTCTCTATTCCTGGTAGTGTTTGTCACCTCCCCATTACTGTATTACATCATCCACCTATCTATATATTTAAATCTATGTATATCTATATTGCCTATCTAGCTGCGTATCGTATCCTATCGTATTCTACCATATCCATCACATTTCTTGTGTTTCATGGATTAGTCATCCTTGCTGGACTAAGAGCTTCCCAATGACATAAACTGTGACTTGATCACATTTTTATTTATTTCACTGCTGAATGCTATTCAAATGTCTACTTTACATGCAACACTGGGTACATTTTTGTTCCATAGATTTGTGTTTGATGCAGTTAGGATGCTATTTCCTGTTTTTATCATGAATTCCTTCCCTTTGTAGTTGGGCCCTCGCTGCCTCATCCAATCAGAACGTACTTGATGACAGCCCTTCCCAGAGCAGAGTTAAGGGAAAAATACTCCTGGTAGACATAAACATCTTCTTTTGCCTGTATATGATTATTTAAACCTTAACTGAGCTGGTGATTTCAGAGCATGGGCACTGTGACTCTCCACTGATTAAAACCTCTCAAACAAGTATTCCAGGGAATATTTAGTTGGGAAGAATGCTCTAAAGGAGAAAAGAAAAATGAATCTATTGCTAACATTTATATAACACTTCCATGTTTACAAAGCATTTGTTGAGTCTCATGTTGTATACAGATGCTCCTGGATTTAAGATGAGGTTAAGTCTGAATAAATCAATCATAACTTGAAAACACCATAAGTCAAAAATGCATTTAACGCACCTAACCTACTGAACATTACATTCTAGCCCAACCTTATGTTATATTAGCCTGCAATTGGGCACAATCATCTGGCAGCACCATATGCTGTAGAGTTTTGGTTGTCTGCCCTGGTGATCACATGGCTGACTGGGAGCTGTGGCTCGCTGTCACCGCCCAGCATTGTGAGAGAGTATCACTAGCCTGGGGAAAAATCAAAATTCAAAGTATGGTTTCCACTAAATGTGCATGGCTTTCATACCATCGTAAAATTAAAAAAATCATAAGTCAGGACCATCTATAGTTCTTTGAGTCCAGAGAGGAAAAATTCAAAGTTTTATAGTTGACAAGATGCTAACTCAGCCAGAAAACAGGTCTTCCCATTTTAACTCCAAGACAGCTTCTAGGACACAACTTTCTACTCAGAGTCAATTATGTCAAACTATTCCCTTACCCAAGGGAATTTTCTCCTTAAGCCAGAGTTCTGCATGCTGGGAGAATCACAGAGTGAGGCAGATGCAGAGAGAACTGTGTTCTGTTTTATGCAACCTATTTGTATCTATGTGGAAGGGAGTTTTGATTTAAGGATTCTCTTTATGACTCGTGACAGAAAAGTATGTGTCTCAGAGTCGAAAAGACCTCGTGCGCCAGGTGAGTGCCAGTTAGTATGTGACTCTTAGCAATTTCTTATGTATTACAATAGTACTAAAAGGTATTTGATTGCAAAAGTTATATTTTAAACAACTAAGAATAGAATGAACTGGAGAAAGTCAAGGAAGAGTTAGCCCAGGAAAGTTGAGAAACATTTTATTTATTGTTTTCACTGGAAGATATGCTTGGAGCCTAGTTCTGCCTGTGCTTTGTTTCAACATCATAGTCAGATACAGCTGAATGTAATTGGGGAGACCATTAAAGCCAAATCTACTGATTCCAAAAGTGAGACACTAGGGTCAAGATAAGATAGCTTGATGTCCAAAAGGCCTTTTGCTAATATTTAACTACCACCCACATACACACACACACACACACAACAACACACAACACACACACACAAACACATGGAAAACAACACCTTAGGGATAGGTCACACATGTGATATCCAACTGTGTCAAATGCTTTTTATGTGAACTTTTAAGGATGGGCTCCTCTTCATACTCGACCATCCAACGCCTCAGCTGGTACAGGGTTCTCTACAGGATCTTACAGTTTCTACAGTTATTTTTGAGCCTCCAGTATTTGATCACTCCATAACTTTGATCCAAGAAAGTTGTTCACTTTGACTTGGATGAGGACTTCCCAAACATAAATTGGGACGTTAATAGTTTACAATGCGACTGCTTTATACAAAAAACCATTACCAGAACATAAAAAATAAAGAAAAACAAAAATAAACATATACATAATAGATAAACCCCAATACATCAATAACCTAAAGAGTCCATACCAATATATGTGCCATCAGTGCGTAAAGAAAACATAAACCTTCCCTGGAGTTCTCTTTTGGGCTTATTGAGGACTTTCTCAATAGCATAAAGATTCTTTGCGCTATGCAATCATCCTGTTCCCTAGCCCTCCTACCTTAGCTTTTCAGAAAAAGGTAAGAGACGTCAGTATCTAATGGATGGCAGTGATTCTAAACTTGTTTATTTCTTCTGATATAAATATGTCTTATTTCCAATCAGCCAGATGGAAACTTTTTGCTGTTCAAGTAGATCTAATCAATATAAATGACATGTCAAGAGTTAATTGCTTGTACAACAGAAGTATGATTGGAAAAGCAAAGCACACTCCCACTTTGGTTGAGAGAGGTGAGGAACATCATAGAAGTCCCACACAAAATGATTCCCATCTGTATCCATATCTACGATAGAAATGAGGATCAGTATCCTAGTTGCTTGGAAATCGACCACACGTGACACGAAGTGTTGGGATTTTCCCAGATGACTAATTACTATGGACCATATCAATAATTGAAATCCGCATTACTGGACATTCTTAGAAAAGCTGACCTACTAACTCAGAATCTTGGGGTAGATCAAGCACTCTAGGTTATATAAGCCTCCAGGTAATTTTGATGCATGTTTGAGTTTGAGAAACACGTTCCAATGCTTCCAAACTTGGTTACATTTGCGTTAGTAAATACGAATCTAGCCTAAGAGGAACAGAGGATCTGAAATATAATTCTGGCTCTAATTAATCCAATCACATGAACTTGGGTAAGTCATTGAATCTTGTTGGCTTCAGCTTTTGTGTAAAATGAAGTTAATGCTAGCTTTCATGTCTTCATTATGGGAATAAGTTTGAAATTTTAAAAGTACTTTATGCAAGAAATGTCCGTGTTGGAGAAGAGAACAACTAGAGACAGACTCATTTCTATATAGATTTGGACATAAAATCAGTATAATTTATCTCAAATTGATGTATTAAAGCATGCATTTAAAAACAAATACATAATTTAAATAAATAGTTAAAATGATAAATACATAAACTTTCTAGAGGGTATCAAACAGTTAAGCAATAATAGTACTTTTATTTTGCATATATAAATTTTTTGAGCAAATGCAACATACATGACAGAAAAAAGTTAAATTTATTTACTATTATATGGTTTAGTATTACATTATTGTTTAACTTCACTAAAAATTCTGTGTGATATTGTGCATTATTATGTTGTTTTCTATAAAAGGAAACTGAGGCCTTGTTCGGTTTATAATATCTCAGGGAGCACTACTAAATCGAGTGGTGAAGACCAGATTACAATTAGAGAAAGTCTGATTCTGGAAAGCTTTTTAGAACAGCTCCCTTTCTAAAAATATAAAGCCTAATTTGAGCAAAAAGAGCTTTTAAGATTTTAAAAATTTATTGATAATTGGGGCTGGAACTTGGGGCAATTAAAAAAATATGAGAAAATTACCTAAATTTATTTTTAAATAATATCACATATACGAGAAGGTCTTTCTTTGTAATAAGAATCAAAATGTTGATTCAGGAAAAGACAGATAAATAAGTAAGCCCATTTAAACTTTGATATAGTGAAAGACGCTATACAGAAGAAGAAACTGAAAGAAAAAAATTTATTTGTAAGTATATCGCGTAGCGATAGATCTTAAGAATTTATATCACATAGAAACTTCTGTAAATGAATAAATGTATAGATAACAACCTTAGTAACATTTTAAACTTAAAAAGAAAAAATTAACAGAAGGAATAAAAGCTTTAAATAAAGATATATAAAAATGAGGTTCATCCTCACATATCTAAAAGATTCATGTTAAAACATTACCCGAAGATTGGCTAAAATTAAAAATCACCATATTGAGCCTGTGTGTTGGCATTGGGACAATTTTTATGGCTTTTGTAAAGATCATTACTTTGAAACGATGAATTGGATACCCGCAATAGAGTAGATTTTTGACATTGAAAATAAGTCATATATATTAAGCGCTTGATTGTTTGGAGATTATTATAATGGAAGTATTGCATGTGCTTCATGATATCAATTTTTTTTCCGGACATATTGTAGCTATGTTTGTTAGCAGCAACATTTTTAGGGAAAAACCTTAATTAGTAAGTTATAAAATATCTTGCCACATCAATTGATGTTAGTGTTTACTGCCAGCAACATGGTTAACAGCTCATCAAACAGCCAGTACGAAATCTGACATGGAAAGATATTCACCTAATATACTTAATAAATCACAAACGTAAATCAACGCCAAAAAACATTGTAATGGTATACCATTTATTGATCACATTGGAAAGTTTTACAGACACGAGGCACATACAATAATTCATATAATGCAAAGAAAGATAAATATAAAATCATCGATTTGACTGAGTTTTTTGTGATTTGTTCTGACTATTGGGAAATCACATTAATTGCCCTTTTTCTTTAGAGAAAAGACAAAGTATCGTGTATAAGATTAATTATGCTTCAGAAATATGTTAGTAAATTAGGCTGTGAATAATTAAAATAAATTGTCTGCATCTGTTAAGACTATATAATTTCTTTATTTTTTCTAAAACAACTTCATAAGATTGAGATTATATTTGTTGCTTGGATTTTTGCTAAAATCCACCCATGAAATTATCTAGAATTACCTAGGGCTAAAGAAGGGTAAATGATGTCTTATGACATTGTTTTCCTTACTGTTTATTTATTTATTTATTTATTTATTTTGTGAGTCAAATCTCTATTCTCTTTAGAGCAAGATTTCTTTGTATAATTGTCCTTCCATGATCCAAAGGCAGAAACAAAAATCATACTTTTGTCATAGTATTTTTGTTTTGTTTTGTTTTTGTTCTCCCCATTCAGACTTTCACTGAAATTGTTGCCTTTTTAGTGTTCCAACTTGATGCAGGTTTCTAAATTCCATCACTCCTGTATTGGCTTGAAGACCTGTGTCCTGTCCACTGTGGTAACCATTCTAAGTATGTGCTGCTGTTAGTAGCACAACAATTCTGGGGTTCATTCACTTACCACTCCAGATTTTACTTCCAGCTTCATTTTAGGTCTCCACGGGTTCTTCTTGACTAACTGACAACCTTAGCTATGCACGTGAAATAGTGTTGTTGTATCTGCATTTCTGATGTGTAGCAAGAGCTAATCTGTCAGATTGCACAATGCAGAAGTTCCATTTACCATGGCTTTTCTAAGTATAATTCTTTTAATAATTTCAAGGATGTTGAAAAGGAAGCAGTGACTTCCTTCTAGCATCCTCTTTATTTCTGATTAAAATTTTTCTTTAAATTGTGAAAGATATTTTAAAGAGTATATAAAATGTATAAATATATTTTAAAGAAAAATGAACCAATGAATACCCATGTACCCATCACCTGGAATAATAAACATGCATCACTTTTACATGAGAAGGTCCTCTCTGCTTCTCAATAATCACAGACTCATCCAAACCCCTTCTTCCATCAGATGGACACTCTTCCGACTCTTAATTTAAAATTTCCCTGCTTTTTCTTTATAGTTTTACCACCTATATGTGTATTTTTTAAAAATATATTGTTTAGTTTTGCCTGGATTAACTTTATGCAAGTGTTGTCTAGCTATACTTTTTCTTGATTTTTTTAACACTATCAAGATTTTTAATCTCATGTTGATATGTGCAGGTATGATTTATACATTATATATATATTTTTTATTTCACAATATTATAGGAGTACAAAGGTTTTGGTTACACAAATTGCTTTTGTACCATTGCACTCTAAGTTTTAAGTGTGCTCATCCCCCAAATAGTGAGCATTGTACTCCTTAGGTGTGAATTCACTCATCCCTTCTTTCCCCCTCCCACCTGCTTGATTTCCAATAGATGTTGTTTTCATATATGCACATAAGTGTTGATAGATTAATTCCAACTTAATTGTGAATACATGTGGTATTTGTTTTTCCATTCTTGTGATGCTTCACTTAGAAGAATGGTTTCCAGTTCCATCCAGGTTAATACAAGAGGTATTAGTTCACTATCTTTTATGTCTGAGTGGTACTCCATGGTATACAAATATCATATTTTATTAATCCACTCAGGTATTGATGAGCACTTGGGTTGTTTCCACATCTTTGCAATTGTGAATTGTGCTGCAATAAACATTTTTAAAAATATTTTATGCCACTCATTGAATGTCTATGTAGTTATCACAACAGGTTAACAGTCATAAACAGATAGAAATCTGACATGGAAAGATATTCATAATATATTATTAATCACAAAAACTAATCAAGCAAAACATTGGTAAGTGGTTACATTATTGATCACATTTGAATATTTTTACACACAGGCACATACATAAATTCATATAATTCAAAGAAATAAATAAAATCATGATTTACGTGAGTTTGTTGTGATTTGTTCTGACTATTGGAGAATACATTTTAATACTGCCCTTCTTCTTTCAGAGGAAGTAGAAGAAGGTATCCCTGTATAAGATTTAATTATGCTTCAGAAATATGTTATTGTAATTAGCTGTGAATAATTAAATAAATTGTCTGCATCTGTTAAGACTATATAATTTCTTTATTTTTTCTAAAACAACTTCATAAGATTGAGATTATATTTGTTGCTTGAAATTGGGGAGACCATTAAAGCCAAATCTACTGATTCCAAAAGTGAGACACTAGGGTCAAGATAAGATAGCTTGATGTCCAAAAGGCAATTAGTGTCTCTATAAGACATACACACACACACACACACACACACACACACACACACACACACACAAACACATGGAAAACAACACTTAGGGATAGGTCACACATGCGATATCCAACTGTGTCAAAATGCTTTTATGTGAACTTTTAAGGATGGGCTCCTCTTCATACTACACTAACCTAGCTGGTTACAGGGTTTCTACAGGCCTCTTACAGTTTCTACAGTTCATTTTGATGCCTCCAGGTTCTGATCATCCATAACGATAGAATGTTGTGTTACTTTAGATTGGAAGTCTTCAAACAAATTGGGAAGAATAGTAAATGAATGCTTTATACAAAACCTTACCAGACAAAAAAAAAACAAAAAAACCAATAGCAACAACAACAACAAAAGCAGCCAATTGTGCAATGCTAAAGAAACTAACACTCCCTGGAGTCTATGGGCTTTGACTTTCCTCAGAAAAGCATAAAGATCTCTTGCATGCAATCCTGTTCCCTATCCTTCTACCATGAAGGTGAGAGTATATTATAGGGCAGTGATTTAAACTTTTATTTATTGTTTAAATATTTTTCAATCAGCAGAAACTTTTTTCTTCAAGTAGCTTTTATAGAAGTCCAAGTTATTGTACAACAGATAAAAACACAGCACCTTTGGTTGAGGGAGGGTGAACATCAAGCCCCACCCACATAGTTCCTTATCCATTCTCAAGAATGGATCTTCTAGTGTAGTGACACTCAAAGTGTGATTCCCAAATGAACCTCATTACTATGGACCCCATTACTATGAGCCCCATTACCTGGACAGTTCTTAGAAAAGCTCGACCTACTAACTCAGAAACTCTTGGGGGTAGATCAAGCACTCTAGGTTATACAAGCCCTCCAGGTAATTTTGATGCATGTTTGAGTTTGAGAAACACTGTTCCAATACTTCCAAACTTGGTTACCATTGGTGTAGTAAATAGAATCTCAGCCTAAGAGGCAGAGGATCTGAAATATAATTCTGGCTCTAATTAATCAATCACATGAACTTGGGTAAGTCATTGAATCTCTTTGGGCTTCAGCTTTTGTGTAAAATGAAGTTAATGCTAGCTTTCATGTCTTCATTATGGGAATAAGTTTGAAATTTTAAAAGTACTTTACATGCAAGAAATGTCATGTGTTAGAGAAGAGAACAACTAGAGACAGACTCATTTCTATATAGAATTTGGACATAAAATCAGTATAATTTATTCAAATTGATGTATTAAAGCATGCATTTAAAAACAAAATACATAATTTTAAATAAATAGTTAAAATGATAAATACAATAAACTTTCTAGGGGTATCAAACAGTTAAGCATAATAGTATTTTATTTTGCATATATCAAATATTTTTTGAGCAAATGCAACATACCATGACAGAAAAAAGTTAACATTTATTGATTATTTATATAGTTAAGTACTTACATTATTTGTTTAACATTCACTAAAAATCTGTGTGATAATTGTTATTATTATTTGTTTTCTATAAAAGGAAACTGAGGCTTGTATCAGTTTTATAATATGCTCAGGGACACTTAACTATCGAGTGGTGAAGACCAGATTACAATTTATACAAGTCTGAATTCATGAAAGCTTTTTAGAACAGCTCGCTTTCTAAAAATATAAAGCCTAATTTGAGCAAAAAGAGAGCTTTTAAGATTTTAAATTTCTAATTATTGAACTAATTGGGCTGGAACTTGGGGAATTAAAAAAATACGAGAAAATTACTAAAATTTATTTTTAAAATATTATAGTATAGAGAAGGTCTTTGTAAATAAGAATCAAAATGTATATATCAGGAAAAGACAGATTAATAATGTAAGCATTTAAACTTTGATATAGTGAAAGACGCTATAAGCAAAGAAGAAACTGAAAGAAAAAAATTTATTTGTAAGTATATCAGGTAGAAGATTAAGATTTATAATACATAGAAACTTCTGTAAATGAATAAAATGTAATAAACAACTTAGTAACATTTGTAAACTTACAAAGAAAAAATTAACAGTAGGAATAAAAGCCTTTAATAAAGATATAAAATGAGGTTCATCCTCACAATCTAAAAGATTCATGTTGAAACAATACTAGAAGATTGGCTAAAATTTAAAAAATCACTCATATTGAGCATTGTTTAGGGCATTGGGAAACAGATCTTTTCATGTACTCTTTGTAAGAGTATATATTTGAATAGATGATTGGGATAGACAATAGAAGTAGACTTTTGACAATAACTGAAAATTTAAAAGTCATATATCATTAAAGCCCTTGATTGCCTTTGGCAGATCTATTATAATGGAAGTATTGCATGTGCCTTCATGGATATATTTTCAAGGAACATATTTGTAGCTATGTTTGTAGCAGCAACATTTTTAGGGGGAAAAAACCTTAATTAGTAAATTATTAAAAAATATTTTATGCCACATCATTGAATGTTATGTAGTTATCACAACAGGTTAACAGTCATAAACAGATAGAAATCTGACATGGAAAGATATTCATAATATATTATTAAATCACAAAAACTAAATCAAGCCAAAAACATTGGTAAGTTGTATACATTTATTGATCACATTTGAAATATTTTTACACACAGGCACATACATAAAATTCATATAAATTCAAAGAAAGATAAATAAAAATCATGATTTACGTGAGTTTGTTGTGAGTTTGTTCTGACTATTGGGAGAATACATTTTAATACTGCCCTTTCTTCTTTCAGAGGAAAGTAGAAGAAGGTATCCCTGTATAAGATTTTAATTATGCTTCAGAAAATATGTTATGTTAAATTAGCTGTGAATAATTAAATCTCCTAAGGTGGAAGTCCAGTTTGGGTGGTCCTTTGTTTGGTAAAGCACCTAAACAATGAGATTCTTAATCTCTCACCAAGTACAAAAGCAGATCTGAGCAGAGTTGGCAATAATTTCCCACCTGGAAAAAAATGGCAAATGGATTTTTAGAGTGTCTATTAATTAGTCAGTTTTAAATGGTTGCTTCCACTGTAGTTCTCTTCCATTAAGCTAAACCTTCAGTGAAAGTCACATTCATGAAACTGCCTTGTAGCAGTGGTACTTAGAAAAAATAAAGAAATCAGGATAAAGTCTATAATGGACAAAAATCATTCAGAAAAAGAATAATAATCATTAAGGCTGCCACAGGACACAATTCCAAGGAATGCTATTTATTTACAACCTGCCGTATACCAGAGAAACAAATACAGTTCACAGATTGAGAATTCACTGAAAGAGGAAAACAAGAGCAAGAGATAACTAGAAGAAATGTAAAGTCTTCATGGTTCCTAGATGTATTAGGGGAAATCCTTACATGGATTTCACACACAGCTTATATTACCTTACTAATTAAAAATTAAGAAAATGAAAAATAACTTTATTAATATTAATGTAAAATGGCATCTAAAATTCCCTATAGTTTCTGCCTCTCTGGTATGTCACCAATCAACGTTTTCATATAGGGTAAGCTAATCAGCCCCATTCTGATTGATAACCTAATTAGCCTGGAGAAGTGGCGTGGTTAATGTATGATCTATTCTCTCTTCATCACTTTCAATATCTTGATTCACTTTGGGGCTCATCAACAAAATTGCAACTCCATCCCAACACCCCAGCCACTTCTCTGTTCCTTCATTGGATATCCAAGTACTTCTGGGGAAAAGCACCAATACAAGAAAATCTGTGTCACCGGAAATTGATAAAACTTGAACTTGTATCACTATATTCAAAAGTCTCCTATCCAGCTCTTCCATATCTCACTCTCAGATAACCATGATCCCTTCTGTATGAACAAGGGCAGAAAAGCTTATTAGAAATGATCTCACGAATTTTCTGTTAACTCCTTCTGTCTCCTTTCTTTCTTTCTTCAATACAAGAAAAATATCTCTATACTTGTATCCACAACCCCATTTTATTTATTTCTGTTTTTAAGATTAAAAATCAAACAGTCCAAATATTTGAAATCCCCTTTACATATATTTTTTATTCCCAAAATTAATAACTACATATTCGAACCCATAAAGTTTATATTAATTCCTGTTGAAATGAATGTCTTACTCTCTTTGCCTGCTGAAGGACTTCACTTTTGTATTCTTCTTCTCTCTTTTGTATCTCTTTATTCTCCACTCTCAGGCATCATTTAGCATATATCTCCCATCTTTACAAACTATAGAATTTATAATCCCTCCAGCTCCTTTCATAGTTCTCTATTCCCCTCTACAACAATGCTCCTTGAAAGAGTTGTGAAAACTTCACTACAATACCTTTCTTTGTGTGCTTTTCTTAATCTATTTTTCCTACCACTCTACAGAAATTAATCTTATGAAGACACCAATCATGTGCACTATGCCAAATCAAACACTCATTGTTCATATTTCATATCACTTGAACCACCAGCATTAGATTCTCTTGATCATTCTTTTCTTGAAACACCTGAAGTAGATTCCAAAACATTACACATGCTTGTTTGATGTAGATTCTGGTGGCTTTTCTAGGTAGACAAATGATTCTAATACTTGAAAATAATGATGATTTTATCTTTTCTTTTCTAAATCTCATACCTCATATTTTCCTTGAATTATTTTATACACACACACACACACACACACACACACACATATGACAACTACTGGTAATCAAAGTTCAACGCTCATTCTCTACATGTACAACAAACTGCTCACAATGAATACAGTCTCTGTTTTTATTCTATATGACATTTATCAAGTTAAGGGATTTTTATGATATTTGTGGTTTTTGAGGGTTTGAAAATTAAAGGAATGATGAACTTCAGAAATAAATTGGCGTCGCATCTGTTACGACTATATACATTTCTATTATTCCCTTTTTGAAAACAACTTCACTCAACGGATTGATGATTATATTCTGTTGCTTGCAACTTTTTGCGTAAATACCACCCATGCGAAATTCCATCTAGAATTACCTCATCGGGCGTAAAGAAGGTAACACTGATGTCTTAATACGATTCGTTTCTCTTACTGTTTATTTATTCTTTATTTTTTTAAAAAACACTTTTTATTATATTTCTCGTGAGTCAAATCTCTATTCTCTTCTTACGAGCAAGATTTCTTTGTATCCCATTGCTCTCCCTCGCACCTCGCAGACACAAAAACTCCATACTCTTTGTCTCACGTATTCTTGTCTCTTGCTTTGCTTCTCTCCTCGCGTTCTCCTCTCCAGACTCTCTCTGACAATCTCGCCTCTCGCCCTTTCTTAGCTGTCTCCACACTTGATGCCACCGCGTTTCTAGCAATTCCACCTCACTCCCTCCCGTCACCTCCTCGGCATTGAAGACCTGTTCCTGTCCACCTGTGGCTCAACCCACTTCTACCAGCTCTGTGCTGGCCTGTCTAAGCCTAGCCAACAACTTTGGTGCTTCATCCCATCACTTACCGACTCTACGACTTTACTCTCCAGCTTCATCTTTCAGGTCTCCACGGGTTCTTCTTGACTAACTACACACCTTACTATGCACCGTGAACATAGTGTTGTGTATCTGCCGACATTCTCTCGATGTGTAACGCAACCGAGCCTAATCCTGTCAGCATTCGCACAACTGGAGAAGTATCATTTACCATGGCCTTTTTCTAAGTATACATTCTTTAATAATTTCACGGATGTTGAACCCCCAAGGAAGCAGCTGACTCTCCTCCTCCTAGCATCCTCTTTATTTTCGACTCTAAACTTTCTTCTTTAAATTGTGAACAGATCACTTTTTAAGAGTACCTATACCATGTACTAACCCCCCTTTCTAACGCACACACGCACACCGAACTCCATCCCGCTCACTCACCCCCCATCGCCACCACCACATAACTGCATCACTTTTACATGAGCAAGCGTCCTCCTCTGCTTCTCAATCATCACAGACTCATCCAACACCACCTTCTTCCTCAGAACTGGACACTCCTCTTTCTCCGACTCTATTTAACACTTTCATGCTTTTTATTCTTACTGTCTTTACCACCCCTACAACT
>NC_033663.1:26068202-26108851 GCF_000165445.2 Microcebus murinus
ACTTAAGACCTGAGTAAAATGATGTACATCACATATATTTTCAGTTTTTATTGTAGAATTTTTTGAGAGGGTTTCTTTTAATCTCACTAGACATTTATAGCAGCGAGGACTATGACCTTGTAAAATTCATCAGTACCAGGTTTATACTTTAAATGTATTCTCAAGACTGAAAATGATGTAATGCAATTTTCTCTCAACCTGTGGTAGATTTTAAATTTTATTACAGCTGTTAGCAAATCAATGGGACAGTTAGGCACACTGATCAGAACTGATAAACTGGAAGGAGTGCTGCTGTCTCTGGGAATTTCTTTAAGTAATAGGAATAACTGCTGAGAATAACATGTATATCCTCAAGGACAGGACTAGGTAGCTGAATCTGTGGACTTAAACTTTTTCTACATGTGAGAAGAGTTTCCTTATAAACTTACATTCCAAATGCTGCCAACAAAATCTTAACTATTCTCTTCCTTTCCTTCTCCATTGGGAGAATGGAAGGAACTGAGTGGATATGAGGAATTATAGGAGAGCTGCAGACAGTCTTTAAGGATACTACTGAGAGACCAACACTGTCTAAAGAATGACTCTGACCCTCTGTGAATTCTTGGCTAACTAATCCAGGTAATCCAGGTAAAGTGGAGCAGTTATTCTTCTCTATTCCTGGTAGTGTTTGTCACTCCCCCATTTACTGTATTACATCTCCACTATCTATATATTTATCTATGTATTCATATAATTGGCGTTTAGCTGATATCGTATCCTATCGTTTCTACATATCTCCACATTTCTTGTGTTTCATGGATTAGTCATCCTTGCTGGACTAAGAGCTTTGCCAGATGACTAACTGTGACTGATAATTTTATTTTATTTATCACTCGTAATGTACATTCAAATGTTACTTTAATGACACTGGGACATTTTGGTCCATGATTGTGTTTGATGCAGGCCCCTGTTAGGATGCTTATTTCCTGTTTTATCATGAATCCTTCCCTTTGTAGTTGGGTCCCCTTCGTGCCTCATTCAATCAGAACGTACTTGTGACAGCCCTTCCCAGAGCAGAGTTAAGGGAAATACTCTGGTAGGACATAACATCTCTTTGCCGTGTTATGATTATTTAAACCTTAACTGGGTGGTGATTGCAGGATGGGCATGTGACTCTCCATCTGATTAAAAACCTCGTCAAACAATATACCAGGGAATATTTCAGTTGTGGAAGAATGTCTAAAGGGAAAAGAAAATGAATCTATTGCTAACACTTATATAAACTTCCATGTTACAAACATTTTGTCTCATGTGTATCGATGGCTCCTGGATTCAGTAGTTAAGTCTAGAATAAATCAATCATACTTGAAACATCGTAAGTCAAATGCATTTAACGCAACTTACTAGCTAGAACTATAACATCTAGCCCCAACCTTATTTACTTTAGCCTGCAATTGGACAATCATCTGGCAGGCACCATTCGCTGTAGGAGTTTTGGTTGTCTCCTGGGATACAGTGGTGTGGAGCGTGGCTCGCTGCACTGACCCAGCATTTGAGAGAGTATCACTCCTGGGAAATCAAAATATCAAAGTATGGTTCCACTAAATGTGGCATGGCTTTCATTACCATCGTAAAATAAAAATCATAGTCGGACCATTATATCTTTGAGTCAGAAGGAAAAAAATCAAGTTTTGATAGTTGACAAGATGCTAACTCAGCCAGAAAAATCTTCCTTTTAACTCCAAGACAGCTTTAGGACACAACTTTCTACTCAGAGTTCAATTATGTCAACTATTCCCTTACCCAAGGAATTTTTCCTTAAGCGAGTCTGCATGCTGGCGAGAATCACAGAGTGAGCAGATGCAGAGAGAACTGTGTTCTGTTTTATGCAACTATTTGTATCTATGTGGAAGGGAGTTGATTTAAGGATTGTTCAAACTACTGAGCAGATAAAAGATGTTCTCAGATCTGAGAAAAGACTCTGGCCAGGTGAATTCAAGTTAGTATGTGACTCTTAGCAATTTCTTATGTATTACAATAGTACTAAAAGGTATTTGATTGCAAAAGTTATTTTAAACAACTAAGAATAGAATGAACTGGAGAAGTCAAGGAAGAGTTAGCCAGAAAGGTGAGAAACATTTTATTATTGTTTTCACTGGAAGATATGCTTGGAGCCTAGTTCTGCCTGTGCTTTGTTTCAACATCATAGTCAGATACAGGTGAATGTAATTGGGGACATTAAAGCCAAATCTACTGATCCAAAGTGAGACACTAGGGTCAAGATAAGATAGCTTGATGTCCAAAGGCCTTTGCTAATATAATACCACCACATACACACACACAACACACCCACACACACACACACACACACAACAAACACATGGAAAAAACACTTAGGGATAGGTCACCATGTGATATCCAACTGTGTCAAAATGCTTTATGTGAACTTTAAGGATGGGCTCCTCTTCATACTACACTAACCTAGCTGGTTACAGGGTTTCTACAGGACTCTTACAGTTTCTACAGTTCTTTTTGATGCCTCCAGGTTCTGTCATCCATAACGATAGATGTTGTGTTACTTTAGATTGAAGTCTTCAACAAATTGGAAATAGGAAATGATGCTTTATACAAAACTTACCAGACAAAAAAAAAAAAAAAAAAAACACAAAACCCATAGCAACAACAACAACAAGCAGCCATTGTGCAATGCTAAAAACTAACACTCCCTGGATCTATGGCTTTGACTTCCTCAGAAAAGCATAAAGATCTCTTGCATGCATCCTGTTCCTACTCTACCATGAAGGTGAGAGTATTATTATGGCAGTGATTTAACTTTTATTTTGTTAAATATTTTCAATCAGCAGAAACTTTTTTCTCAAGTAGCTTATGAAGTCCAAGTATTGTACAACAGATAAAACACAGCACCTGGTTGGGAGGGAGGTGAAATCAAGCCCACCCACATGGTTCCTTATCCATTCTCAAGAATGGATTTCTAGTGTAGTGACACTCGAAGTGTGATTCCCAGATGAACCTCATTACTATGGACCCATTACTATGAACCCATTACCTGACAGTTCTTAGAAAAGCTCGACCTACTCTCAGAAACTCTTGGGTAGATCAAGCACTCTAGGTTATATAAGCCCTCAGGTAATTTTGATGCTGTTTGAGTTTGAGAAACACTGTTCCAATGCTTCAACTTGGTTACCATTGGTGTAGTAAAATAGAATCTCAGCCTAAGAGGCAGAGGATCTGAAATATAATTCTGGCTCTAATTAATCAATCACATGACTTGGTAATCATTGAATCTCTTTGGGCTCAGCTTTGTGTAAAATGAAGTTAATGCTAGCTTTCATGTCTTCATTATGGAATAAGTTTGAATTTTAAAAGTACTTTACATGCAAGAATGTCACGTGTTGGAGAGAGAACAACTAGAGCAAGACTCATTCTATATAGAATTTGGACATAAAATCAGTATAATTTATTCAATTGATGTATTAAAGCATGCATTTAAAAACAAATACATTAATTTAATAAATAGTTAAAATGATAATACAATAAACTTTCTAGGGGTATCAAAAGTTAGATAATAGTACTTTTATTTTGCATATATCAAATATTTTGAGCAATGCAACATACCATGACAAAAATTAACATTATTTTATTTATTATGGTAAGTACTACATTATTTGTTTAACATTCACTAAAATCTGTGTGATAATTGTGATTATATTGTTTCTATAAAAGGAAACTGAGGCTTGTATCGGTTTATAATATGCTCAGGGACTTAACTATCGAGTGGTGAGACCAGATTACAATTTAGACAAGTCTGAATTCATGAAAGCTTTTAGAACAGCTCGCTTTCTAAAATATAAAGCCTAATTTGAGCAAAAAGAGAGCTTTTAAGTTTTAAATTTCTAATTATTGAATAATTGGGCTGGGACTTGGGAATTAAAAAAATATGAAATTACTAAATTATTTTTTAAATAATTATAATATAGAGAAGGTCTTCTTTGTAAATAAGAATCAAATGTATATATCAGGAAAGACAGTAATAATGTAAGCATTTAAACTTTATAGTGAAAGAGTATAAGCAAAGAAGAAACTGAAAGAAAAAATATTTTAAGTATATCAGGTAGAAGATTAAGATTATAATACATAGAAAACTTCTGTAAATGAATAAGAATGTATAAACAACTTAGTAACATTTGTAAACTTACAAAGAAAAATTAACAGTAGGAATAAAGCTTTAATAAAGATATAATGAGGTTCTCCTCACACTTAAAGATCATGTTAAAACATACTCTGAAGATTGGTAAATTTTAAATCACTCATATTGAGCTTGTTTAGGGCATTGGAAACAGATCTTTGTATTGCTCTTTGTAAGAGGTTATATATTGAATAGATGATTGGATAGACAATAGAGTAGACTTATGACATTAACTGAAATTAAAGTCATATATCATTAAAGCCTTGATTGCCTTTGGCGATCTATTATAATGGAAGTATTGCATGTGCCTTTCATGGATATATTTCAGGAACATATGTAGCTATGTTTGTAGCAGCAACATTTTAGGGGAAAAAACTTAATTAGTAATTATTAAAAATATTTTATGCCACTCATTGAATGTTTGTAGTTATCACAACAGGTTAACAGTCATAAACAGATAGAAATCTGACATGGAAAGATATTCATAATATATTATTAATCACAAAAACTAATCAAGCAAAAACATTGGTAAGTGGTTAATTATTGATCCATTTGAATATTTTTACACACAGGCACATACATAAAATTCATATAATTCAAAGAAATAATAAAATCATGTTTACGTGAGTTTGTTGTGATGTTCTGACTATTGGAGAATACATTTTAATACTGCCCTTCTTCTTTCAGAGGAAAGTAGAAGAAGGTATCCCTGTATAAGATTATTAATTATGCTTCAGAAATATGTTATTGTAATTAGCTGTGAATAATTAAATAAGTCGCATCTGTTAAGACTATATAATTCTTTATTTTTTTAAAACAACTTCATAAGATGAGATTATATTTGTTGCTTGAATTTTTGCTAAAATCACCCCATGAATTCTAGAATTACCTAGGGCTAAAGAAGGGTAAATGATGTCTTATAACATTGTTTCCTTACTGTTTATTTATTTATATTATTATTTTGAGTCATTCTATTCTCTTTAGAGCAAGATTTTTTGTATAATTGTCCTTCCATGATCCAAAGGCAGACAAAAATCATACTTTGCATAGTATTTTTGTTTTGTTTTGTTTGTCTCCCCATTCAGACTTTCACTGAATTTGGCCTTTTTAGTGTTCCAACTTGATGCAGGTTTCTAATTCCATCACTCTGTATTGGCTGAAGACCTGTGTCCTGTCCACTGTGGTAACCATTCTAAGTATGTGCTGTGTTAGTAGCACACAATTCTGGTGTTCATTGCACTTACCTCCAGATTTTACTTCCAGCTTCATTTTAGGTTCCATGGGTTCTTCTTGACTGACAACCTTAGCTATGCACGTAAATAGTGTTGTTGTATCTGCATTTCTGATGTGTAGCAAGAGCTAATCTGTCAGATTGCACAATGCAGAAGTCCATTTACCATTGCTTTTCTAAGTATTCTTTTAATAATTTCAAGGATGTTGAAAAGGAAGCAGTGACTTCCTTCTAGCATCCTCTTTATTTCGATTAAATTTTTTCTTTAAATTGTGAAAGTATTTTAAAGATATAATAATGTATAAATATATTTTAAAGAAAATGAACCAATGAATACCCATGTACCCATCACCTGGAATAATAACATGCATCACTTTACATGAGAACAAAAGGTCCTCTCTGCTTCTCAATAATCACAGCTCATCCAACCCTTCTTCCATCAGATGACACTCTCCGACTCTTAATTAAACTTCCCTGCTTTTTTTATAGTTTTACCACCTATATGTGTATTTTAAAAAATATATTGTTTAGTTTTGCCTGGATTAACTTTATGCAGTGTTGTCTAGCTATACTTTTTCTTGATTTTCAACACTATCAGATTTTAATTCATGTTGATATGTGCAGGTATGATTTATACATTATATATATATTTTATTTCACAATATTAAGGGTACAAAGTTTGGTTACACAAATTGCTTTTGTACCATTGCACTCAAAGCTTTGAAGTGTGCTTCATCCCCAAATAGTGAGCATGTATCGCTTAGTGTGTGAATTCACTCATCCCTTCTTTCCCCTCCCGCTGCTTGATTTCCAATGATGTTGTTGTTCATATATGACATAAGTGTTGATAGATTAATTCCAATTAATTGTGAGATACATGTGGTGTTTGTTTTTCCATTCTTGTGATGCTTCCTTAGAGAATGGTTTCCAGTTCCATCCAGGTTAATACAAGAGGTCTTAGTTCACTTTTTTTGTTGAGTGGTACTCCATGGTATACAAATATCATATTTTATTAATCCACTCAGGTATTGATGAGCACTTGGGTTGTTTCCACATCTTTGCAATTGTGAATTGTGCTGCAATAAACATTTGAGTGCAGATGTCTTTTTTTTTTTCCAATGCCTTTCTTTTTTTCTTGGGTAAATACCCAGTAGTGAGATTGCTGGATCAAATGGTAATTCTACTTTTAATTCTTTGAGGTATCTCCACACTACTTTCCATAAAGATGGTACTAGTTTGCAGTCCCACCAGCAGTGTATGAGTGCTCTTATCTCTCCACATCAATGTCAGCAAAAAGTCCCAATTTGGGAGTTTTTGATAAAAGCCATTCTCACTGGAGATAAGTGATATCTCATTGTGGTTTTGATTTGCATTTCCCTGATGATTAAAGATGTTGAACATTTTTTCATCTGTTTTTTGGCCATTAGCCTGCCTTCTTTTTCTGTTCATGTTTCTGTTCATGTCTTTTCCCCACTTTTTAATGTGGTAGTTTGTTTTTTTCTTGCTGATTTGCTTGAGTTCCTTATAGATTCTAGTTATCAGCCCTTTATTGGATATATAGCATGCAAATATTTTCTGCCATTCTGTAAGTTGTCTATTTGCTCTAATGATTGTTTCCTTGGCTAGACAGAAGCTTTTTAATTTGATCAGGTTTCATTTATTTATTTTTATTGTTGCTGTGATTGCTTTTGAGGTCTTCTTTGTGAATTCTTTGCCTAAGCCAATGTCTATAAGAATTTTTCCAACATTTTTTTCTAGAATTCTTATAGTTTCATGCATTAGGTTTAATTCTGTTATCCATCATGAGCTGATTTTTGTGAGTAGTGACAGGTGTGGATATGATTTTTATCAGTTTTTTTGTTAAAGAATATCAGGATTGTTTATATATAAATATATTTATTTATTTTATATATAAATACATATATGCAATTAGAAAAAAATGCTGATATGAACTTTCTAAACATATTTTCTGGTACAAGATTTGTTCTAGATAATGAGATAATTTTGAGTGAAATAGCTGGGTCTTAGAGCTTGCTAGAAAACATGAACATATTTCTGAAACAGTTTGACCAATTTTTACTCCCATTAGGAGTGAATTAGAGCTGATAATTTGCTAACTATCCCAGCCAACATTTGATTTTATCATTTATTTTATATTTTGTCAATCTGCTGGAATGCAATACTATATTATTTTGCATTTAATTTGCATTTCTCTAATTACTAATGAAGTTGAGAATTCTTTCATGTATTTATCTGCCATTTATGTTTTCTCTTCTGTAATTGAATGTTCATATTTTTCCCCATTGTTTCTTCTTGGATCATTAGTCTTTTTTGTTATTGTTGTTGATGATGATGATGATGATAGAAATTTTAAATACACCAGATACTAAACCCTTATTAGCTACATGTGCCACAAGCATCTTTTCATAGAATGTGGCCTGCCTATTCACTTTCCTTACAATCTCTTTTCATAAACAGAAGTTCTTTATTTTAATAAAGTGAGTTTATTTTCCATTATAGTATGTGTTTTTGGAGATCTTATCACTTCATTCTTTAACTTTAGATTAAAACTATAATTCCACTGGTGAGGTACTGTTACATTTAGTTATGGTTTTTTATTCTTTTGTCAGTAAATTTCTTTGTGAATTTGATAACTTTGGTTATCTTTTCTTTATAAAATTGTTACTCCTTTTGCTTCAGTGACAACTTTTTGTTTCTCCTTCTTCCATAGGTCTTTTATTGTTTTTTATTTTTGTTTAATTTTTGGGGAGTAGGGAGGAACAGAGTCTCACTCTGTCACCCTGGCTGGAATGCAGTGATGTTATCATAGCTTACTGCAAGCTCAAACTCCTGGGCTGAAGCCATCTTCCTACCTCAGCCTCCTGACTACCTTGGACCACAGGTGTGCACCACCACGCCTGGTTAATTTTCTATTTTTTTTTTTTTCCTTTTTCTTTTGTTGAGATGTAGTCTCACTCTTGCTCAGGCTAGTCTCAAACACCTGATGTCAAGCAATCCTCCTACCTTGGCCTCTCAGAGTGCTAGGATTATAGACATGAGCCAGCATTCCTGGCCCCTAATTTTTTTTTAATTTTTAATTAATATGGGTACATAACAGTTGTATATCTTTATAGAGTACAAGTGATGTTTTGATACAGGCATGCAATGATTATCAGTGTAATTGGAGTATCCACCACCTCAGGCATTTAACACTTCTTTGTGTTAGGAACATTCCAATTCCACTCTTTTAGTGAACCTATACCCCAACTTATTGTTGATTATAATCACTTTGTTGTGCTGCTTCTAAGCTAGATAGTATTCTACCACATGTCATTTAAAAGTTATATTGTTTATTATTTGCCCTTATTCCACTGTAATTCTCATTCCCTAGAGGATTTCTGAGTAACTTCTCTCACTCTCATGATTTTACTACCTCCTGAACAAACCATCTCATATGGGCTCTTGGGCTTATATATCCAATTTCAACTAAACATTCATATTTCACATGGTAAGCTCAAATCCAAATCTAAATTCTTTCTTTCTCACACCAGAGCTTTCTTATTTACTCTGTGAGTTGGTGCTCTTCCTATTCACACCATCACCTAAACTAAAGCCTTAAGTGCCATCCTTAATACAATCTTTTCCATACAACTACAGCTTATTGACTGAGCTCTATTTTCTTCTCTAAGTATTTCTCACATCTACTTTTCCCTTTTATACACACTATCAACCTTCTTGATCCTCCTCATCTCCTGTAAATATCATTAATTTTTCTTGACAAACTTTGTAATTCTGACATTCACCTTCACCACAACCACCAATGATGCACGTAAAAGGAAAATTATTAGAGTTTTTGAATCAATAAATATCTTCTTCCCTAGTTTTTGAATAAATTAATTAGAGATCAAAATGTTAGCTTTATTATAGAAAAGCAGATGGTAGAATGTCTCTTCATATCCAGAGTAAAAGGACAGGTCAACACTCTTCCTCTAAATTTGGCAGACAGCTGCGGCCAGTAATTGGCACAGCTGAGCAATCAGGTCTCCCCCTCGGTGTGAAAGGTTGTCTCTCTAAGTTAACCATTCAATGAAGGAGCAGAACAGAGGGCACCTCTCAGAAGGCATGCATACACAAGAGATAAGCAAGAAGAGGTAGATCATTTTCTCTCAAACTCATCAATTAGATAACTCCAGTCACACTCAGTGGAAAGTATTGAGTAACAGGTGGGAAAAGAAGGATGGGATGTTTACTTAAGAGAAACTCTAGATCAAAGAAAATGACTTATCCTCTAACAAAAAAACCCCAAATGTTTGAATGACTACCCATCTTCTACAGGGTGTTATCTAAGCTCCTCAACATGGCATAAGAAACATCATCTTCTTCCTTTACTCACATCCTCTGGCCTCCACCGTCTTGCTGTTCTCTCCCTTGCACTTCAAGAACTACTGTGTTTTCCCGAAAATAAGACAGGGTCTTATATTTATTTTTCCTCAAGAAGACACCCTAGGGCTTATTTTCAGGGGATGTGTTATTTTCCCCTCAAAGTCTCAGCTTGCAGCACACACAGGATGGCCAGGACCTGACAGGGGGGCTGACCTTGTTGATGGGGCTGCCCATACCTTTCTGGTCACCTCTGGGATAGTAGCTGTCATGAGTGGGCAGATGAGAAGGGCTGCTTGTCTTCTTTACCGCTCGGTGATGAAATGCATGGGTTGTGCAGATATGCTATGTAGCCATGCCCATCACTAGGTCTTATTTTTGGGGTGGGGCTTATATTACACAAATGCTTAGAAATTCTGCTAGGGCTTATTTTATGGGTAGGTCTTATTTTCAGGGAAACACAGTAGCAGTACTTACTTGCCTACAATTTCCAGAATTCTTTGTGTTGTGTCTTAACTTTATTATTTTGGGTATCTCAACTCTCCTTCCTGTAGTATCCCAAAATTTATCTTACAGACATCAGTTATCTATATAACTCTTACATATTTTTTAAGTTTCACTTGAGCTTTATTTTTTCAGAAAATGTTTTGTGCCCTTCCTCCCCACTGCCTTAAATGAACCTATCTTCTGTATCTGGAATGCTATGTTCTGTTTGCTATAAAATTTTCTTTGCTGTGTTGTAATAATCTATTTATGTGTGTATCTCCCCCACTAGGCTATAAACTCCTCAGTGTAGATATCCACAGATACCAAGAACATTGCAGACATTCAAAATGTTTGATAAGTGATCTCACTTTCCCTTAAACTCTTGACCTGCTTGTCTAATCTCAGTTATGTTTTCTCCTTGGATTTGACAACAGGTTTGGCTTCTTAGCTTTGATTCCTTTCATTTGTTTTTAGATATGAATTCAACCTTAACCTTTCTTGGTCTCAGCCAACTCCCACCCAATTACCCATGTTCTTTAGGAATCTATCACAAGTCTATCTGCATTTAGCCTGCACTGGACACATGAGATGTGAAACCACCTTTTGTCTTCCCCTGTCTCATCTCCAACAGAGCTTTAAGCTTAGAAGTCTATATTGCATATAAAAAATGAAAACTATCTCTATTTTCTGTGTTAAGAGGGAAAAAAGACATATTTCTTTCACAAACATTTATTCAATGTTATACTCAATGTTCTTTATTGTTTTTTGCAGCATGGTCAGATGATCATGCCAGCCTAGCGACAGAAAATGGAATGCAAGGAGCAGAGTTTAGAATTATAATCAAATAAAAATTTCAAAATTAATCTGGCACATACATTAGACAAAATATTTATTATGTATATGGTAATAAGATAGTAATGGTAAATAGCTCTCACAAATAACTGTCAGTAATATTACTACTTCATAGTGAAGCCAGTTATTAGCATTTTTCTGTTTTCATTCTCTGGTATCTAAAAGCAGCAATAAATATCAGTTTTCCCTGATAGCATGTATAGTTTAATAGTCATCTTTTGAACATGGTTATGCTGATTTTTACTGAAATCTCAGATATAATTTCTTTTCTTCTAAATCCCCAAGATTGTATGTTTCTAAGGCTGATGATAGCTTTCCCACCTGGCATATCTGTTATGGAATAGACAGTTTCTTACTTCCTATGCAGATTCTTCAGAAGAGCGTATGGATGGCTAATTTACCAAATGACCATCTGGACAACATCAGATAGGAGTGAGAAATACAATTTCATCCCACAGTGGTGCACAAAATGATTGTGTCAATTAAGATTCATTGATTATAAGCAACAAACACTAATTTCATTCAAGACTCAGTGTCTATGGACTTACTCAGGTCTTGGAATTAGGTGATTATTTTAATGAAAGTAGCTGTAGATGAATAAATTAAGTAAAATCTTTATGAACTATCTTTGTATTTTTTCTTTATATTCTACAGCTATATCTCAGATGAACCTATTTCCCAAAATATGTTCATGTCATCATATCTGTACTTACATACCATCATCAGTTATGCCTATAATGCTGATAAGATCTATTTTGCTTCTAGGAGTTAATTGTTTATAACTCTTCAAAACTTCTTAATGGTACTGAGAAGAGGTATCCAATTTCACCTGTAAACCTTCCTATCAACATTTTTGACCAACAGAAAACAGATATAAATTGTTTTTTAAAACATTATAGTGTTTCCCACATCAATTATTCCTGATGACAAGGAAAAGACAGGTCTTTTGGATACATACAGATAATATAATAAAGGAAGATACAGAAAGTCAGGAAGCATAACATTCCTATTTTACCAAACATTTAAACATCTTTCCCTGTCATTGGCCAATCTAACAAACTGTTAAGAAAGGAGACAAATGCCTCCACAACCTTATTTAATGCATAATCTCATATAAGTGCATATATAACAATAAATTGAGCCTAATCAAAATTATGCCCTTACTTTCTTGATTAAGCAGACACTAAATCAATCCTCCATTATTCTTTTTAACAATATAAATTGGTGAATTACTGCATTTCTTTCTGGATATAACTTTGATTCTGCTTTTCAGTCTGTAGACAACTTTGAATGTAAATTTTTGTTTCCAAGTGAACAATAATGAAAGAAGGGTCGTGACTTTTTCAAGCAAGGCAGCTCTTTTGAAAAGCATTTCAGAAGTCCTCTGGGTCCTCCAAGAAACACTGATTACAATTATTAGGTTATAACTTTAAAGAAAAATCAGGATTTTACCTTTCATATAAGAGATCTGACAATGTTGTGCATTCAACTGGAGTTGTAATTCATTAACCCACAAAATGACTCTGTGACCTTGGTTTTCAGGAGTGTCAGCCTGCAGTTATAAGGAACAAGAACTTATTTCAGCAATGTCATATACTTTCTTAGATTCAGTTCCTGACTTGAGGCAAGGATTTTGAAGCCGAAGTTTGCTTTCTCTTGCCCTGTTATCTAATGTCATTTAGAAACAACCATCTTATCTTTAAAAATGTTTTTTTTCTCATTTCCTTTAAATTCATCAAATGAGACCACCAATCTGATCTCCTCAATCTTCACCTTCAATGATGACCCTATCTTAGGTTTGTACAAGTAAGAGTCATTCATCATAAAACTATCAATTTTCCATCTTCACTATACAAATAGGACTTTCTTTGCATTTTGCCTATTGTTAGATTCTAACCTCTGGAGAATATTTCATGTTGTCTCTGGGAATTCATCGACTTTAAATACTTGTTTAGCACCAATTGTTAAGTTAACTAAAATTCTTCAATTAAAAGCAATCAAAACAGGCACTTACTAAGTTAGTGGGAAAAAAAATGGGAAAAGATATTTTTGGAAAGATATTGGGGTATTTCCAAAAAATGAAAGGAAGGTTGAATATTAAAAAAATGTTGGTAAGAATTTGGACCAGAACATTTCTGATTATTTCAATATCAGAAGCTCATATATTGTTGTTCTAAGTGGCTCAACTTCATTGGCTATCTATTTCAATGACCTAAAGCAGGTCTTTTGGTCATTTCTTGATAGGTAAAATTATATATGAAGGAAGGACAGAAAATATAGAGTCTACAGTGGAGGACAGAATAATATGAACAAAGTTTAAATTTTAGCATCTGGAAGTAATGACTCAGAACAGAATGGGTGAGATAAATGAAAATATTTTTTAAATATATTCAGTTTAAATTAATAGAGTATTACCCTAGTGGAAGTGTTTATCAAATAGTTTAGAAAATTGGATTCTAGAACATATCTGAAATGGGGAGGAATGTTTGGAAATTATTTTACAGACAAGATATTTAAAGTACTAAGGTGAACAAGAGCTCTTCGAGAGCTCTTCAAGAAATCATGGATAGACAAAAGGCCAAGAAAGAAACCAAGAAGATATACATACTTAGTAGAGTAAAACAAAGAGTGAAATAAATTAACGAGTTAAATTTAGAAACAATAGTCATAGAAGGAGGAGAATAGAACTGTGGAATACCTGGGAAAAGATATTTTAAACAAGAGTATTTTATCCTATAGCCAATATCATGTTCAATAATAAAAATTAAACTAATTATTATTAAAGTAAAAAATGAGGAAAATGATGTATACTGTTACTTTTATTATTACACATTATTTTATAACTGTGGCAAATGACAAAAATGGCGACAAATTTACCTCATCCCTCTATGCATGTCTCCTTGCAATCTGATTTTGCCACTCTCTTCATTAAGAACGTATTACTCCACACTTTTAATTTGGGGTTAGATATGTGCTATTCAGAGTCAGAAAACAATACCCCAAAATAAAGGCCTCAGAAGGAAAAGTTTTTCTCTGATCTCCTCCTGCTCTCCTGTCTCTCAGTACCATTCCTTTCCAAGGCTAGCCATAAAATCTAGAGTCCCTCTTCCCTGGAGTGTGTGATAGAAAACAGGACCGCTTTTCCCCAAAGCCAGCCTGAAAACCTAAAAATATTACTTTAACTTTCCCTCCACCTGTCTGTGTAAAGACTGGCCTTAAAGAAATTATCTGACTTACCTTGTTTGACCATAGGTCATAAGATCCCCCATTTCAGAGAGGGTCCTTTCCCATACTCACAAGGAAGGAATGCATGCTGAGAGAGGCCAAGAAGAATCTAGATGAACATGCCTTGCTAGATTTTCCTACTCATTGTATTATCATTAGATCATTACCTTTTTGTCTAATCATACTTCTACATGGCTATCCATACTTTGTTGAGCCTAAGCATTAAAAATAAACAATGTCCTCTGCACCTTTGGCTCTTCATTCTGAAAACTCCTGTGCATATGTTAACAATAAATTTGTATGCCTTTTCTCAAATAAATCTGCCTATTGTCAGTGATTTTTAGCAAACATTCTGAGGGTGAAGAAGAAGCTTTCCCTTCATAACCCTTACCACTATTCTTTAGCCAATGGGACTGTAATAAATATGACACAAGCAGAGGTTTGAAAGTGCTAGTACATGAGGCTTGCTCTGTCTTGCTGTTTTCTAAGAATTCTATAAATCCACCACAAAAACCCACTCATTAGTAGGCTAGCCAGGATCATTGTCATGGTCAGGTTATATCTGGATGCCACAGCTAACATGGAGCCAATAGCCACATGTTTGAATGTAGCCATCGTAGGCCCATAGCCCAGCTGGGCCCATTCAGACCAAAACTATTGTTCAGCCAGTTCACAAACCTGTGAAAAATAATAAAATACTTACCGTTTCAAGCCTCTAAATTTTATTTCTTTATGCAGGAGAAACTGATATAAAAATGATAGACAAAGACATTAAAAAATGAAGTAAATATTGCATCTATTAGAAAGGCAGAGATGCAATGATAATTACTTGTATATAATTTGATTCTACATTCAGAAAATCCAAAAAGGTAAATGACCTTACTGCTTACTTGAAGCACCTATATTTACTCTCAGAGCAGACAGGAGGCCATTGTGATAGAATGATATATATCCATTCACAAAAAGAGGAACCCTGTAATAATAATACCACTGCACAGTATGGTAATGAACTTTAAATGGGATAATTTAATGGGCTAATGTATATTGTATCACATATAAATTTTACATGGGATAAAGTATGCATTTAGCTTAGATTTATCTCGAAAGCAAATACTTGAATACAGATTATTTATTTGAGAGGATATATCAGGAATTATACCTGTGGAGATAAAGAAAGTAGTCAAGGAAAAGAAAAGCCAGCAGAGACGGTGTTAATAAGTGAGTTAAAGCTAAAAAAAAATTGGGGTTCAATCTCTTTAGGACTCCTTGAAGCATCATATAGAACTCATCTCAGAATCTCCCTACTAGATGCCAGGAAGTCTGGGGTATTTATCCATAGATGTTCATCCCCCAGTGGTTGACTGCTGCCTTCTGGAGTGTCAACTCATGTACATTTCTAAGTTGTGGTTGATTGCAGTGGAGAGAGGTCCTTTGGTGACAGAAATAGCTTTAAAGCAGAGAATAAGGGAGTGACAGAGTAATAAGGTGGGATGCTGTTGGCCTCCTAAAAACTCTACTGCAACTGTTGGTGAACTCAATCTGGCTACATGTACATGGAGCAGAATACTAACACCTCCTACAGTATGTGTATATTCTCTAAAGAGTATCTGAAAAACATGTTGTTGAGAAATGGGCTCACTGCTCAAGGCACATAGAAGCCAATAATATGACACTATCTTTTGAGAAATAAAAAAGGCTTTACTGTGAATTAACTGGCAAGGAGACAGGAGGCAATGCTCAAATCTGTCTCTCTGAGCTGAGGTCTAGGGGCAGGTTTTATAGGCAGAGAGTAAATATAGGGGAGATAGGAAGATGCAGCAAGGTGTGATCTGATTTGATCATGCAAGGATGGGCTGATGAGTCCTGGGTTCTTAAATTTGTACACAACAAAACAAGGTTCCGTCAGTTCTCAATTGTCTCCCTGTTTCATGGGCTGAGCACTTAAGTTCTGCCTATCATGGACATTTTTGTTCTGGCTGGCCCCAGTATCATGAATTGGTCACACTCATTTCAACTGGACATGCTCAGGTTATGTTACCTACAACCTGGGGGTTGTTACACTGAAAAACAACTCATCATTCCATTACATTTTGCTGCTGTCACAGTTGAACCAAAGTTGAACCAGACTGAACTGGTTCTGTGATTACAATTAGATAGTGTGATTTTCTATACTTCCATGGTTTTACTCATTATTATAAGGAGGTTTTTGGTTTGCATCCTCCTTTAATATGTAAAAAATATATGCCTCCTTACACAATGGTGACCACAGTATAAGCTGTGAGAAGGTGGATGTGACATAAATCCAGTGGCAGGTGGCAGAGAACTGGCCATTGATTACCTCATATTTTTTACTTTGTGCTCATAGGGTCATGAAATAATAGAGAGGACCAAAAAAGATCTACCTCAAAATATCATACATAATATATTGACATTATAATGCCAATTAACATCATGGAAAAACTTTTTATACTGGATAAGCTTTGACAATAACTTCCCAGTTCAGTTTTCCCTCCACTCTCTCCCTAACAATACACATTTCATAAGATGTCAACACAGAGTAGAAAGATGAGTTTGTCAATTTGCCCTTTACCAACACTTTATAGAAAAATATTTTCAGAGGTATTATCAAAAATTTTTAACTTTTTATAGATTCTTAGCATGTTGTGCTCTATGGTATCAACCTATGAACATAAATATTTTATAGGTAGATCAAATTTCTGTCATTACAATGGCACCAAAACTTCACTTGAACTAGACCACATGTCTAGCATTAATAGCTCAGATAAACCTCAAAAGGCAGAAAGCTTTCAAATTAATGGTAGAGAATATGGGTTAAAAATGTTCTAAGACAAGAGAGACACAGATTTACATTTGATTGTTCCAGTTGGAACAACTGGAACTATCCCAACTATCCCTCTGACCTTCTAGCATGCCATTCCCTTTTCATGCTGCCGTCAGACTGGCCACTATAATGGGTTTGCTTTTGGGTTTGGTTTGGGTTTGGGGTTTGGGCTTTTTTGTTTGTTTGTTTTTTAGGTGGTTGCTATTTTAATATGCCAAGCTTATATTCAGCATAGAGATGTTTTATCTGCCTGGTCGTCTTCACGTGCCTCATTTCTCTGGTGTCAGCTCAGATGGTACCTGTTCAAAGATGCTGTCCATCACCACTCTAAAATTGTTCTCTACACTTTCTAGACTAAGCTATTATGTTACCCTATATTTTTCCATATTTTTATCTCTTTGTAAAACTGTATTAATTTTTATTCATTAATTATATTCCTGCACTTCCCTAGTATAAATTGCACATGAGCAGGAAACTTGGATGTCACATTGACAAATTTTGTCTGACCATGGATAATACTTTAAGATCCTATATATGGTAAGGATGCATCAGGAACTCAAACTCCAGCAGTCAGACTCCAGAGCCCTGGTGCAGCAATGTGGTAAGAAGTTTAATGTTACTGTAATGAAGCCAAAAGAGTAGTGTCAAAGACAGGAGGTAGAATGATCTTTCCAGAGTCACCTTCTTTAATCAGCAAGCCCAGTATCCCTTTTCCAAATTTCTTTTAGATGTTCTTTGCCACAAATGATAGCTCTCCTTCTGATTACCATCAAGTGAAAGGGGAGGATTCCAGGTGTAAAAGAAAACATGTGACATGCATAATGATTATGCCCAAAAGAACTGAACCTGGATGGATTTTGATAGGAAAGAGGCCACTTTGACCAAATTTGATCTAAGGAACGAAAGTTTTGGCTGTGCAAGTATTCTGAAATTGTCCTCTCCCCCTGCTTGTAATAGTCTCTGGAAATATATTACCTCCTAAAGGAGTGTTTCTTTCTTGGTGATATCAGTCTCTCATGGTTGTGTGATAGGTAAATAAATTGGCAGGATTAACTGGAGGTGCCATAAATGAGAAGGTGTGAGCAGCATCTGTGTGTGGAAGTGTTAAGGGGAAGTGGGCGAGAAGGGGGTGGGGTGCAAGTGAAATTGAGCCAGCTCTTTCAGCTGTTCTGAAGTGGTTTTCTCAAACAGAGCTGTGATTCAGCAGGTACACCACACCCCTCCTTGACATTTGTGCCTGCAAAACTGTGAATATGAGGTATTCATAAGAAAATCAGCAGCTGCTTTCATATATACATAACAAAAAATACTGCTGGGCTTTTTCTCCTTATAAATCCAGAAAGAATTGACTTGTGTCGGTGCTTTGAGTGGTGAAAACGGAAGTGTCTTGAGATGAGTAGCCTTGACTGTAAATAACATTACAACAACTTTGAGACCACATCTGCGAAGTGTCAGTATACTTACAAAGAAATTGTAATTCTCATGCATCATTGCTGGGAATATAAATAGATAAAAAACATTTGGAGTGCCATTTGACATAGCTACTAAATTGAAAATGCATCATCTCTTTGACCAAGGATTTGTCTCTTGAGAATTTAATCTGTGAATTATATTAATATAAATATGTGTATGAATATGGCCCTTGCAATATTGTTTGCATTCACAAAGAACTGAAAACAACTTGAATGACAATTAATCTATGTTACTTTTGTAAAATGTGAATATTATTCAGCCATTGAGAATAGGAAAGTATAGACATGTATGTGCTGATGTGAGAAGATACCAGAGAAACTTGAGAAATTTGCAATGCTCTGACTATAGTAAGATTCCAAGTTTTTTATGGAAACATGGGCAGAATTTTTATTGTTATTTATTCTGAAACAGTACAGAATTGCCCACATAAGAAGCAGCTGGGGTTTTTTTTATTCTTTTATTTTTTTTTTCCAGATAATTCTTTCTTGTGACTTATGGTTTGAGACTCATATTTATTTATTTATTTTCAGCATATTCTGGGTGTACAAATATTTAGGTTACATATATTGCCTTTGGCCCATCTGAGCCAGAGCTTCAAGCGTGTCCATCCCCCAGATGATGTGCACTGCACCCATTAGGTGAGAATATACCTAACCCCTCCTCTCCCTCCCACCTGCCCAACACCCAAAGAACATTACTTCTATATGTGCACACTACGTGTTGATCACTTGACACCAATTTGATGGTGAGTACATGTAGTGCTTGTTTTTCCATTCTTGGGATACTTCACTTAGTAGAATGGGCTCCAGCTCTATCCAGGATAATACAAGCTGTGCTAGATCACCATTGTTTTGTAGCAACTCTCCTTATGTCTATTAACATCGAGTCCGGGATTTCCCTCTGGAGTGCTTTTACTTCTCTTTATTCCTCCCCAACTTCAGGTTCTAAGAATACTTGGGCTAATTTGTTCTGAAGTGTTGCTTGAGTATCTGATCTTCAGAATGAGTGAAGATATGAGCTCTTTTACTTCACTACCACCACGTTAAGGCTGTGCAGTTCCACAGGCGAAGCTTGTCTGTAACAACTGTGCACACATGCTTGTCGGAGATCTCCTGTGGCCTCGAGTTTTTCATGAGAGCCAATTTCTCTTCCTCAACAAGCTGAACTTCCCCAAATTGCAGTTATTATCGTCTAACTCATTTCTTTTAAATTCATCACAAGTTTCCTAGGTAAAAGCTGAAATGCAGAAGGGTGTGTTGGTACACGTTCGAATTTGCCATCTTGTAGACCTGGAAACCCGATCTTTGTTTTCCAAGACTACTTAAATGGTGGGACAGCTTTTCAAAGTGTGAGAACTCTTGTTATACCCTACTTCCTTGGGCAATCAGACTATTCACTCTACATCCAGATACTACTGCTTGTGATTATAAAGTGATGATCTGTTTATCTAATACAGTGAAATAGCTGGTACTTCTCTTGCCAAATAAGGATAAAAAATAAATTTAAACTCTGGCAGGCAGTTGTTTTTTTTTTTTTTTTTTTGTGGTGAGGAATACAGCTATATGTGTAAAGGAAAGATTTATAAATATGCATATATATATGTGTGTAAATATATGTGCTTGTTTTTGCAAGGAAAGTGACAAGAGGGATATACAAAAAAACAGTTTATAGTGGCTCTTCTGGGAGGTTGGAATACTTCTACTTTCCATTTTTAGCTACAGTACTCTTTCTTTTATTTTTGATGTCATTATGTTATATAATTTTATCATTATAATTTAAAATAGAGGGGTTTGTTTGCTGTTTTTCCTCATTTTAACTAAAAAGAGAAGGACAAAAAAGAAAGAAGAGGACTTCCCTCGCCGAAATTCCCAGACATTTGCGCTTAATTACCGGCAGAGTTGACTCTGTGCTTCCTACTTGCAAATCAGCTTGCTCAGAGTTCTAAGGAAGCTCCCTTGGATTTGATTTGATGTCAAAACCAATCATAGTAAGCCTTGCATTTAGATGGTGATTTTAGTTTTGTAAAACATGATCAAAGATATAATACACACGCACATACCCTCACACACACTCACCCCACTGAACAATAGCACAGCACTCATTATTTCCTCATTTTTCAGATAAAGCAATAAATCTAGAGAATTTAACACTGTATTGTAGGTGGACTTAGAACATCCATTCCTCATGAGGGTGAAATGAAAGGTGACTATATCAGGCAATGAGAATAATTTAACAAATATGCTATTGATATCACTTGAGGCCCTACATAATCCAGGAGGATTTGCTGGGACTCAAAACATTTGGAGAGCTGCCTTTAATGAAATACCATTCAGAGTCTGAGACACTTTTATAATACGCTAAAATGAATTAAATCTTCATCTTTGGGAGTGGATTTGCTATTTGGCAATAGCTAAGTCATTCCAGCCATGCCTATGGATAAATTGGCCAATCACAGTAAAACAAAAAATAATTTGAAAAATAAAGTGCATGTGTGCATAAATGACCTCTGTCCTTTTATAATAAATCAGCCACAGTGATTCCAAAATCTGCGTGAGGAATGAAATATTTTTGGCTTCAGGCTTCAGGTGTGATGTGACTCCAGGAGCACTCCAAGTGAAGCTGGAATGCTTCTATTTAAGGATGACTGGCTAAGTATCCTTTTTTTTTTTTTTTTTTTTTTACTCTGGCACATATTAATGCGGGATTCTAGTGAAGGAGAGCTCTCTGCTTTGATGCATAAATCAGGAAACTGCAAGAAATTTGCATTGCCAGAAACTTTCCAACCTGAAGTCAGAACTTTCATATCATTAAATTGATCCACTGATACTTGTTTTGATTAAAGCACCAGCTAACTCATAACAGCATCTGTACTCACTGATATAACTCAAACAAGCATAATGAATGCCTATCTTTTAATTTTTTATGAAAAGGCTTCATAATATATAATTAAGATGTTTTTTACATGTTCTACTGATGAGCCATCTGCAGGTATGACATTTAGCATCTGTACTTAAAAGTAGCCACCTGTTACAGTCTGGTTATCCTGCCTGTGAATCATTTTGGATAAATGGAAGTTGGTATTGTTTGGATTCAGGGTTCCTTATGAATCTATCATCTTCTTGATGTTTATTATTTTATTGCAGGCTATCTTTCAGGGGTTTTAAAGTTGAATCCATTGAAAAGTCTAGTCAAATGCATTTGTTTTCAAGCACAAAAACTCTTAGTAAATGTATAGGAAAAGATTTTTCAGAGGTCCTAAACTCACTCTTTCCTTTCTCTTCTTCCTTTAGCAAAGTCAGATCCTGTCTACCTCCAAGTGATCATAATTCTTTAACTGCTGTTTGAGTCATTAATTTCAAAACTACCTCTCAGATTCTTTCTTCACTTTGAAGTGTAAAAAACTGTGATATTCAAGGTGATTTGCATGAGATCAGTAAAGAGATCAAAATTTTACACTAAAGGGAAAAGTTACTAATGTTAGAGGATTTTTGAGAACGAACTGAGATGACAGTTGCAGAAATAGTTAGGGCCCTCTGGGGATATCAGGATAGTTCTAGAATTTGTAAATTGCAGGGCATAGGCAGTCAGCTGTTCTGTCTTCACTTGAGCATAGTCTCACTTTTCAATTGAGAGGCGCAAATGTGAATCTTGCTGAGTCTAACTACCTCACACATTGTGGTGATAAAGTGCTGTAGAGGCTAGTAATAATAATAATATCTACCTAATAGTGTTTATTTGCCATCTACAAAGAAACTAGAAGAGCACATGACACATAGCAGCCTCTCAAACATTTCAAGTAAATTGCAGTAAAACAAATTCTTTTAACAAGTTGTACATTATACATGAGACATAAAACAAGCCCTAAGATTATATGCTAGACTTCTGCATAGGTTCTTTCCTGGCCATTATGGCAGTATCAACTCACCCTATAGTCTGAACTTTAGTATGACATACTCACTGTTTTCCCATTATGGAGCATATAACATTTTTGTTGTCATTTAAGTGCCGGTGCCTTGCAATTAGATAAAAAGTTCTGGGAAGGGTCCTTGTGAGATATGCATGTCACACACATATATTGAAGCATCTTACTTGAGATTAAGTTTCTAAAGTAATCATGTAGGAGACAATAACATAGAGATAAAATTAACCCTGAAAGAAATGCTTCGATTGAGTACCAGTTGAAGAAGCTGGCTTATGTCTAGGGGCCATGTTTGATATGAAAATTATAAAATGATATTCAGCAGGATAAGATGATCACACTATAAAGGCCCTTGGGAATACAGAACAATTTAGGAAGAGCTGATTTATGTCTTTGTCTCCCACAGACTCTGAGACAAATGCTTATTGAATACAAAGATGTATGAATTTACCTGTACTGTTTAAATCCCTTTCTCTCTCTCTCTGATTGTACATATAATTTAAATTATTCTGTGATACAGATCTACTATATTAAAAATATATATATATGGTTATATGTCGCTTAAAGATGGGGATATGTTCTGAGAAATGTATCATTAGCTGATTTCATTGTTGTGCAAACATGCTAGAGTATACTTGCACAAACCTAGATGGCTTAGCTTACTACACACCTAGGCTATATAGGGTATAGCCTATTGCTTCTAGGCTACAAACCTGTACAACATGTTACTGTACTGAGTTCTGTAGGCAATTGTAACACATTGGTATTTGTGTATCAAAACATATCTAAACATAGAAAAGGTACAGTAAAAATATGGTATAAAAGATTTTAAAATGGCATACCTGTATAGGATACTTAACATGAATCAAGCTTGCAGTACTGGAAGTGCTCTGGTTGAGTGGGTAAGTGGTGAGTGAATGTGAAGGCCTAGGACATTACTGTATGTATTACTGTAGACTCTGTAAACACTGTACCCTTAGGCTACACTACATTTATAAAAAAATGTTTTTCCTTTTATGATAACTGCAGTTTGCTGTAACATTTTCACTTTGTAAAATTTTTAATTTTTTAACTTTTTGACTCTTGTGATAAGAGTTTAAAACACTAACGTTATACAGTTGTACAAAAATAGTTTCTTTCCTTGTATTCTTATTCTATAACCTTTTTTCGACTTATAAAATTTATTTATTTACTTTTTAAGCTTTTGTTAAAAACTAAGACATGAACACACACATTATCCCAGACCTACACAGGGTCAGGTTCATCAATATTACTGTCTTCCACCTGTACATCTTGTCCCATTGGAAAGTCTTAAAGGGCAATATGATAACAATGCTTTCTTCTGGACTATCTCCTAAAGGACCTGCCTGAGACTGTTAACTATTTTTTAATAAGTAGAAGGAGTATACTCTAAAATAACAATAAAAAGCATAGTACAGTAAATACATAAAGCAGTAACAGTTGTTTATTATCACGATCAAGTGTTATGTACTGTGCTATACTTTTACATGTCTGGCAGCACAGGTTTGTTTACACCTGCATCACCACACACTTGTGAGTGATACATGGCACTGTGACTTTATGATGGCAATGAAGTCACTAGATGACAAGAATTATTCAGCTCTATCATAATCTTATGGGACCACCTTCATATATGCAGTCTATTGTCCGAAATGTTGTTATGTGATACATGACTATATCTAACTTCATCATATCTATTCAATTATTTGTGATTGTTTTAAGTGATTTTTTTTATCTTTGCAGGCTATGTAGCATAGTGCATGGCAACTTGTAGATACCCAAGCTATATTTATCAAATCATTTACATAATTTGTCAAATTATTCATCTGATGGAAAATAAAACTTATTGAGAAATTGAACATGATATGGAGGGCAGACTGTATTTATTGAAAAAAATCTGCATATAAGTGGACTTGCGCAGTACAAATGCATGCTGTTCAAGGGTCAACTGTATATATAGTTAACATATATATTATATAGAATATATGTTATATAATTAAACATATAGTTATTATTATAGTTAACATAGTAGATTAACAGTAATTTACAGTTACACATGTAGCAGGTTGTAGTTTTGTATATATGATATATATATATATACTTTTTATAGATTATTTAGTTCAGTTTTGTTTATGCACACACACATATACATATGCTGGTTGAGGTGGGGTTCTAGATATCACCTACTTATTCAGTGGTTTTCTGGAAGGACTCACATGACTCAGCCTGTAGTTGTACTTATTGCTAAGGTTCATTACAATGAAAGGAAACACAACATGATTTTCCCTTGCTAAACACACAGGTAGAAGCTGGAGAAATCCATGAACAGGGTTCTAACTTTCCTTCCCTCCACTGATAAAGCACAGTGAGTAAGCCTCTTTCACCAGCAGTAAAAAAAAAAAAAAAAATACAGTATTCATTCCTTACTTTGGTTGCATCTTGTGGTAGGCTACCAGAATTAAAACAAATGGTTGAAGATGGCGGACGAGAAACATTGCCAGACAGAGTGTCTCTGCAGAAAAGACAGATTCTAGCAGAAATTAGAAAAAAGAAGCAAGAAGACGAGCATACAGCGGACAAGGGCCAAAAGAAGGGATACCTGAGACCCCGGGAGACTCCACGGGAGGAGGTTGCGAAGGAGAACTGGAAGCTGAGACCACTGGAGCAGCCCGGAAACCAGCAGCAAGGGTAGGTGGATCAGTCACCTTTCCCTTCCCCTGCACCTGGGACTTCTGGTGGGCTCCCCAGCGGGTGGAGAGACCTATGGACACCAGCCCAGAGACGCCGCCACCAGCGAGCGGTAATCCTATAGCGCAGGCGGCACCAGGCTCCCAAATCCTATGGGGCACCTCCGTGTGCACAGACCCGAGCTGCAAAGCAGACGCCAAATTGCCTCCCTTCTCCCCTCCACCGACCTACCCGCGGGCCCAAGAGACAATATACGCCACAGCTGCGAAGGGCCACCTCCAGGGAACAGACCTTCCCTTTTGGGAAAACCCAACAGTTGACTAAGGGAAATCAGAACTGGTGAGCTCCCTACCTCCAGCCCTCCAGCGTGCTGCTGCATTGCGGTGATCCCAGGAGGAATGGTGCCACACCGAGGCTGAGAGACATAGACCAGCTTGGAGCTCCTGTGAGTGATTGGACCGCCACTCCTCTCCCTGGTTGGGGTACAGTTTGAACTCTGGACCCAAGAGGTCAGACCTACAGGGAATCCCATTGCACCAAGGTCCGCATTGCCTTGGGCACAGAAGGGATACTACATAACAGGGCTAATGAGTGTGTGGTGTCTTCAGGAGATTTCAGTTCCTAAGAGGCGCAACCCCTCTCCCGAAGGAGGCCATTGCGCCCAGGCCAGGTCGCTGGCCTTCCTGCCAGGAACCTCGCCCACCACGCAGCTTCACAGTCCGGGGAGGCCGTGGTGGCGTGTGGTACTGTGCCTGCTGCAGAACCAGCCAGGAGTAGGCTGCGGAGTTTGGGGAAGATGGAAAGAGCCAGGCCGCCTCAGACCGGCGCTCACAACAAGTCCACCCCCATACATCAGATTTTTCTGATTGAAGCAGGCCCATTCCAGCCCTTCCCTGACAGCCTTTTCTGGAAGCAGAAGCAAACTTTGCCCCCCCTGAGGGCATTGGTGGTGCCTGAGGCGGCAGGCTACCAAACCGCCGCTCTGCCCAAACTCTCTCCTGGACCCAGCCTCCACTGAGGAGGAAGAAAGACACACCTAGAAGTCGCTAGCGGACCCACGTGACCCACCTGAGGCACTAGAGTGGCCTCCTCTACCAGGAAAAAGAAAGCTGATAACAGGACACAAAACATAGCGTAGACTGTTCCTCCAAAGCCAAGCGCCACCATTACTGGAACAGGGAGGACCATGCCTGCCACCAGCCTTTTCCATGCACCGTACTGACTCATTATTACAGGGGAGTTTGTCAAATCTTCACCCACGCACCACCTACCAGCTCAGAAACTGAACAAGGGTTTGTGATACCAACAAACCTAAAGAAAGAAACAACAAATTATCGATGGATAGAAATCAGGCCAAGGAACTCAGGAAATATGAAGAACGCAAATGAACCACCCCCAACAGAGAGCACCAAGCCCCCTAGAAAGGACACCCAACCAAAATCGGCGAACCAAAAATGACAGAAGAGGAATTTCATATGTGGATAATAGGACAACTCACCGACCTGGCAAGAACAAACTCAATAACACACACAAAGAACCACCAAAAGCCTTCAGGCCTAGACAGAAAGTTCACTAAAGAAATAGACACAATGAAGAAAAGTTAATAACCGAACTCCTGGAAATGAAGATCAATTCAGGAAATTACAAAATACAGTCGAAGACTCAAGAACAGGTAGATCCAAAAAACAAAGAAAGAGAATTCCAGGATGAAAATAACACCCTTCCAACTAATAAATAGTCCAGAGATAGAGCAGAGAAACGCGAAAAGAGCAAAGCTACCAAGAGATGTGGATTATGGAAGAAAACCCTAATGTTGACAGGGTCATAGGCTTCACCAGAAGGAGGAAAAATACAACACCCAAGGGTTTGGACAAGCTATTGAAGATAATCAGAGGAAACTTCTCCAGCCTTGCTCAAAATCTTGATATACAGTTCAAGAAGGTCAGAAGGACCCCTGGGAGAATTCAATGCAAACAGGAAGAGCCCAGACATGCAGTTCATCAGACCGGACCAAAATACTCAGCTAAAAGAGGACCCTTCCTAAGAGCATAAGACAAGAAGAAGCCAAGTAACATAAAACAAAGGGAAGCCCAATTCGAATAAACGCCAGACTTCTCTTAAAGAGACTTTACAGCAAGCAGAGACTGGGGCCCCATTCTCAGCTCTTCTGAAACAAACAATGCGCGCGCTAGAATCTTATTCCCTGAAAAACTAAGCTTTCATAGTATGAAGAGAAATAAAGCTTTCTCACGACAAGCAAAAGTCCTCAAGAATTCACCAAGACAAGACAGCCGCACAGAGTACTCCAAACAGTGTTACGCTTTCGGAACACCATAATAACTCATGTTTTGTGGGCCATTAGATAAACCCTTGTTATTTTTTAGGCAAGATAATTACATGGCTCAGGAATTTTTGTTAGCATCCCTATTTGTGACTTATTTCTACCTTTATATCAGTTCTCTCAAAAATGTGATGGGTTAATTTTTTTTTGAGACATAGTGTCGTGGCTGAATGATAGGAATAGTACCAGGCCCAAGTATTTGTTTTTCTTCAGTGTTTCCATCTAAATTCCTGTTGTGCTTTATGTGGAATCAGTATTTTTTGTTTTGTGTTGTGGTGCGGGGCATGTTTAAATTCAGACAATTTAGTTTTTAAAACAGTAGTGAAAGCAAAAAGAGGTCTTTTATATAATGGTGAGGGCCACAGTTCTTACAAGAAGAATATCTTTTAATTATATATGCCACCCCATTTTTTACTTGTGCACCCAGTTCTAAAGCAACCTTACTGATCTTATTGTTTTAATGATTTAGGCTTTCATAATCACGGTGTATTTTAAGACCCCATGAAGGCACAAGGAAGATCCTCCAAACAGAAAATATAAAGAATTTATGTGTTTATTCTGTTTACTCTGGAACAATTGTGTGTATTTTACAGTGTACTTCACCCTTTATCCACTGAATATAATTCTTCTCATCAACTACAGCTACTCTCTAAGATTACCTATCTTGAACACAAAAGTAAACCTCAGAAATTTAAAAAATAGAATCATACCATGTATTTCTCAGATCACAGTGGATAAAAGTAAGAAATCAACTGTAACAGAAACTTCACATCTACCAAAATGTGGAATAAACAACCTCCTACTAATGATACTTCATAAATGAAGAAATCAAGATGGAATAAAATTCTATTTAGGAACGACATGGAAGGACACTTATTCAAATCTCTGGACATAGCTAAAGAATTTGAAGAGAATATTTTCTCCATAATGGCCTATACCCAAAGTAAAAGTCACAATAGGACAATCTTAACAATGGACCTCCAAAGAGCTTGGAAAAAACAAGGAACAAGAAGGCACCCCAACCCATGCAGGAAGAAGTGAACCAACAAGATTCAAATCAACTAACAAAATTGAAAACAGGAAGCTATCGGAATAATAAACAAAAAGTTGGTTCTTTGAAAATAACAATTGACCAACGCACCATTGGGCTAAGCTAATTGAAAAAGCAAGAAAAAGAGAATCTCTATAAGCTCCATCCGAATAAAAAGAGATATCACAACTGATCCCAGAGATACAAGGGATACATTTATGAACTGGATAGCCACCTGTAGAAGCTAAACAGCCCACCCCACACCTCCTCACAAAAAATCAACTCACGGCTGGTAACGACTTAACCTAAGTATTGAACTATAGGAATCTAGAGGAAAGTTGGAACCTCTCTGACATCGGCCTAGGCAAAAGTTATGAAGGTCCCCAAAGGGCATCACAGCAGCAACAAAAATAATAAATGACATGATTCCAAATACAAAGCTTGCACCAGCCAGAAATCCGGTATGGAAGTAACAGACACTAGAATGGAGAAATTTGGCTCACCATTCCAATAAGGTGATATTGAATATAATAGAACTCATGGAAATCAGGAAGAAAGTCAAATTAACCTATTAAAAGTGGGCAAGGACTTGAACAGAACTTTTCTAAGAGGACAGAGAATGGGCCACAACATATGAAAATGCTCAACATCTCTAATCATTCAGGGAAATGCAAACAACCACAATGAGATCTACTAAACTCCAGTTGAAATGCCTATCCAAAAGATCTCCAAACAATAAATGGGCCTGGGTGGATGGCGGAGAAGTGAAACACTTCCTACACTGCTGGTGGGTCTGCAAACAGATTTTCACCTCTGTGAAAGCAATATGGAGTACCTTAAAGTGATACAATTGAATTACCATTATCCAGCCATCTCATTGCTGGGGCATCTATCCCAAAGATTCCAATGATACTCTACAAAAGACCACCTTGCACTCGAAGTTTACAGCAGGCACAATTCATAAATTTGCAAGGCTGTGGAATGTATGTTGCCCATCAATCCCAAGAATGGATTAATATTTGTGGGTTATATGTTTTTACCATGTGTAGTACTATTCAGCTCTAGAACAGTTGGTGATATTGTACATATTATTTTCCCTGGTTAGGGCTGGAACCCACACTATTAAGTGAAAGTTTCCCAAGATATGGGAAGCATTGGGAAAATGTAACATTATCACCAGCAAACTGTGTTATTAACCTGAGCAGCAACCTAAGTGGACAATGTGTACTTTGTAATAGGTATTGGGCGATGTGTGTGTAGGGGAGGGTGCGTTATACATTATGTTGTTTGTTTATCTGTGGATGGTCGTGCTGGAGATCAGACTTGTGGCGAGGATATGTTGGCATTTATTGAACTTAAAATCTGCCCCCATATGTAATAAATTTATAATAATAAAATCAACAATGTTGGTCTTTTTTCTTTGTCATTTAGGATCAGCAGGCCACAGTTAGAATATATGCAAGGCCACACCGTTCTTTCCATTATTCCCCATTGTGGTATATTATTTGATTTTTTTCTATTTGTTATTTTTAATTATTTTGTTGGCGATACTAATTTTTTTAAAGTTTTATTTTTGTTTTTATTTGTTTTTATGGTTATATAAGACTTTCAGAAGTATAGAAATATATTAATGATAAATGAGATCTTATATATTCACTTGGTTTGAAGAGTATACAATGTTAGTCTCTGTAACAACAGGGCAGAGATAAACTATTACCATAAATGACAGATGACATTGTAAAATTAATCAGTATTTGTGAAAAAAGGTCCATCAAAAAAGGATAAGAGAACATCCACTTCTTCTCATGAAAATATAACTTCTATGGGACTTCCTATCCCATTACAAACAAAAAGAACTGTTGACTCGCTTGGGGGGAGGAATGAAAGTACACACTCTTATAAACTGTTATATGTAAAGTAGTATAATATTATTTAAAAGTAGCCTATCATAAGTGAAAGATGCATAATATAAACCACATAGTAACCACTCAATTAAAATACATAGGTAATAAGGCATTAATAATGATTAAAACTCAATCTAAGGCCAACAACACAATTATTCGAAAAGAGTCAGGATAAAAGGATAAAGTACAAAGGCATAAATAGGAATGGCACAAGTGGAAAGAAAAGCAATATGGTGATTTACAAACAACCAATCTTTAAAAACAAACAATATTTATATTGAATTAAACTAACTGGTCGTATACTCCAAATACAAGAAGAGATCTTGCAGAATAAAAATAAAATTAACTATATTCTGTCTGAAAGAAACTCAATAGTGAAGCAAAGTAGATTAAAGAATGGAAAAGATAGCTTATATACACAGTAAATATAGCGATATCATCCGGCAAAAATGGTATATTATAGGGTGATAAATAGATGCCAAGCAAGAAATATTTCAGGGTAAAGGGCGACCTATTACTCGTAAAGGCTCGTATAACAAGCAAGACATACAATTCTGAGTGCGCAAGTACATTATGCAAACCTTCAAAACATATGCACTAAAAACCTAACAGAGTTAGAATACAGATACCAAATATCCAAATTTGTTGATATTTGTAATAGGATCTCCTCATTTTTAGAAAAGGAACAGAAAATTAGTAACGACTACGACAAAAGTGGACAAACTATCAGGTTATTTGACCTACTTGGTGGCTTATGACACATTACCCACCCAATAAGAGAAATACCATTGTTTTCAATAAATTTTAAGGATCACAATCATAGATAACATATCTATGATTGTAGGTTAAAACTTTTGTCATACTTCTCTAACCAAATAGATTATATATAGCTCAACAATATCAAGGATGATCTAGAAATCCCAATATTTGGAAGAAGGTTTTTTGTTTGGTCAAAATGCACAAAATAATTTGTAAAATACTTTTCAATTGAATAAAAAATCTGTGAGATGTAGGCTATAGCATGCTTAAGTAAATTTATGGCTTTAAAAGTTAATACTTAGAGAAAGGAGAGATATCTAAAGATCAATATCCTAAGCTTCCTGTAAAAAGTACGACAAAGAAGAACAAATTTGACCTTAAGTGATAGAATACAACAAAAACAAGAAAGAATTCATTAAATAGAAATAAACAGCAATAGAAATTTCAGGGCAAAGAAAGTTATTTCTTTTCAAAAAGAATAATCACAATTGATAGAATTTTTAATTAAAATTGATCAAAAGAATGAAATAATAAAATAATACATATCAGGAACTTAAAGAGCACATCAATAGATTCATAGATGGTTTTTTTTTTTACACGTCAGCTTTTAATGAGTATTTCAGACCAGTAAATTATCTTGTTGTGGCAGGCTGTTCTGTGCATTAGAGTTGTTTAGGCACATCTCTGGTCTATACTCACTAGATCCAGTAGAACCACCAGTGCCTCAGACAATCAAAATGTCTCTGAAGGTGCCAATGTCTCCTGGGGGGGGGGAATGGCTCAAAATCACCCCCCAGCGTGAATTAGTGACTAAAAAGATTGATGAATAATACGACGACACATTGACCTGCATGTGAAGTTGTTTTAACTCACACCTAGTTTTTGAGCCCAGGGCCTCCCTGAAGGCAAAACCTGGGTAAAACCCTGGCAGTTCATGTCATGAAAATCTTACTTGTTCATGTTCTCCCATTGTTTGCAATTAAGTATTGAAAATTTATCTAAAATGTACGATTAAATGCAATAGAAGCAATACAAGATTTTTTATAAATCGAAAGGATCATTTTGTTTTTTGAAGTTTTTTCTGTTTTTGTAATAAACCATGGCCGTTCAAGAAAATGTTTTTATCTACGTGTGCAGTCAATGCTGTTTTTAACAACATTTGAATAAATTTAGATCACAAAAAAAATCTTGAAAAATAGCAATTCACTATGAAAACTGAATTTTGAGAAAATAATACCATATAGTCCTTTATTGATTAAAAGTTGGCAATTGAATGTTAAATCCTGTCCATGAATGGCATATAGGTTTGAATTCCTAAAAAGCCAATATTCCCAAAATGATTTTTATAAACTCCCTAGAAAATGGCCTTAGGAATGCTGGAGAACTGATGAAAGGCAAGCAGTTTTAGTGGAAGAGTCAAAGCCTGGGCAACTGAGAAGTATGGAGTAAGTTATCTTTTTGGCACTTTAGCTAGAGGACAGCCATATCCCAAGAGCTTCAGTGTCAGGCACTGTAATCCACGAGAAATACCAGCCATCTTTTCTGACTTGAAAGAACCACAGAAGACAGCCGTTCAGGAGTGTCTAGAATAGATACCAGTGAGGAGAGACAAAACAAGATTTAAATCCTATTTCTTTGTAGAAATTCAGTCCATAATTATTTAGTTCATCTATGAAGTCATGCTTGCACAGGCAAGATAAAGCCTCCTGGAGAACTTAGAGAATTGAAACTGAGATTTTAGCTATCATCCGAAACTGAAGACGTAAACTACTTGAATCTCTGTCCTAATCAAATTAATTACCTGTTAAACAATCCATCCATATTTCACAACGTACCACAGAACTCAGAGTGTGTACAACACCACGCATGAAGTCAAAGAATAAACATTGCCAAATACATGTTACGCAAAGAGCCAGGTAAATGTGACCCATTCTCAGGAAATAGATATCAAGAGACTAAAAGCCTATGATGACGCCAATGGAATTCCCCAACCCAAAAAGACTTCGCAATTTCTAAGGCAAATATTACAATATGCTCATTGAAGTAAAGTAATACTCTTGTAATCGAAAAAATTTAGATTTAGAATAAAATGTAAAATATAAAAAAATAAATTATAATTGAAATTAATATTCTATAATATATATTTTTGTATAGTAGGAAGAGAGAAGAAGATTAATGAAGCCAGGGCAATGCATTTGAAAATATTTTAAAAATGCTCAAATCTGAAGAAGATAGAGAAAAGTTGAAGAAAATTACTAAGAGTCTAATATCCAATCTAAATTGAGGCAGCTGAGAGAAAATTTTAATAATAATTAAAATAATATCTTATCATAGGAATTGAATTTCTGGGTATCATAAAAATACAATCAATAAAACAGACAAATATTTGTGGGGATATGTAAACATAAACTTCAGAAGGAATATATACACAAGGACCAATATGCAGCATGAAAATATGCTCAACTAATCATTGGTCATCCAAAGAAATGTAAGTTTAACACTATGATGAGATACCTTACACATTTATGTAGAAGTGAATATTACAATTATAACACTAAAATAAAGATTAACAAGTGTAGGGCTTATTTTGGAGTAAATGAGACTCTCATATACAGTGAGAGGAATATAAAATTGTAGTAGTACTTTTGTAAATGTTTAGTAGCGATTCTGTAAATTTAAACACACACATACAAATTTTACACATGTTGTACATATGAACACAGCAATTCAAGCTCCAGGCATTTATTCAAGACAAATGAAGACACTTGTCTACATCTACACAGATATTTTTTACTTAACTATTATAGTGGCTTATTGAACGATTACCATAAAGTGAAAGTAACCAAATGCCAATTAATGTGATGAATGACAACCAGCTATGGTGCACTCCCTAATAATGAATACCTATGCCAATAAAAAGAAATAAATTGGTGATACATGCACAGCATAGATGATCTCAAAATGCATTAGACTACAGAGAGATAAACACAAAATTATATGATGTTGATATCATTTATATGAAATCGTAAGCTAACATGTAGTGATAAAATCAAGTTGGTAAAAGAGACCAAGGTAAAGAGAATATGCGCCTGTGAAAAAGTAATGAAGGGCTCTGTTGGGGAGCAATGGTTATATTTCATATTTGAATTTGTATGCAGTTTTAAACACTGTAGACAGTTGCCAGAGACTTGTCCAATTATATGAGTTGAAATGAAAGAGTTTCCATCCTCCTCATCTTGGCTCATAAAAAATACTCAACAAACAAACAAACAAAATTTTCTGTAAACTAGAACTGCGTTGGCATGCGACTGGTTAAGTTCTGTTCAAGTATTTTAATGAAGCATAATATCATGCTATACAATATCAGGAAACATACGAAATATACGTCACTTTCTCATCCTCAATTTATGAGGTATTACGCATAATGACTAAAGCTAAACAAAGACATTTCAGGGGATTATGGAGAGCATTATACCTTCGCTGAACACAGATGTAAGAATCTTTTTTAAAAAAATTAATACTCTGCAGCACTGCAGCTCCCTTCACCTTTCATTGTGAGTGGAAGCTTGCTGAGGACCTCATCAGAAGCAATATTGGCAATTGTGCTTCTTTGTCAGGCCTGCAGAACTGTGATCAACTTTTTTCTTAATATATTCACCCACTCAGGTTATCTCCTTTATAGCACCACTAAATGGAGCTAAAGTACAGTGGGTGAAAAGCTTGATGGATACGTTATTGAAAAAGAAAAATGGTATACTTCAGAAACGATGTGAGATATCTTTACCTCCAAGAGTCATCAGCAGATGCAAATTAAAACAAAAATAAAAGATATTTCCCACAGAGGAGGATTGGCAACAATTTAAGGTTAAGATATCAGTCTCAGTAAGAAGATGAACAACCCTGAACAATTATATACCACTGGAAGCGAATGTTAAGCTGAGAAAGAAACTGGAAAACAATGTAGTATTATCTAATAAAATGTGAAATGGCATTCATTATGATTCAGCAAATTTATTGCTAGGTATGAATTCAAAATTAATAGGGTCTAGGGAAACTTGCTACTGGGTGCAAGGAAACTGACACAAGATGTTTAATACAGCTCTGTTTTTAGAACAAACAAATCTATTAAAAGTTACTCATTAATACATTGTGGCATAAGAATAAAGTAATATCATACAGCTATCTGTATCAATCCTGAATAAAAATAATGAAATTATACTACCTGCTTGACAGAGAAATAAATAATCAAATGCAAACGAATCAACAGTATTAGAATAGATCAATGTCTCACACCAAATTGAGTTTATCCTTGATCAGGTTTTTAACATTTAAAAAACGCACCGAAATATTTTCCACCAATATTAACTATACAAGTATAAAAATAACATGACTTATCTTATTAGATGGAAAAAAGTATTCTAAAATTCAACCTATTGTGCCCCTCTCTCTCCCTTCTCCTGTCTGCTCTAAGTTAGGCAATGAAAGGAAATTTCTCATTATCATATGGTATATTATGAAAAGTTAGTAAGCTAACTAAGGATTGATGACTGAATGCAATTTTCCTATAAGATCAGAAGTCAAGGCCAGGATATTTGCTAGTTTGCCACTTCTATTGCAGCATTGTATGGGAATCTGAGCCATGAAATAGGCAAAAACAGGAATCAAAACAGGTCAACCTGGCAAGATGAAGAAAAGTATCTTTGTTACACATATCATAGAAAATCCTAAGGAAACGTAAAAATCTATTTGAATAAATAAGCAAAGATTTAGCAGGCCTAACAAGGTCAATATGAAATTATCATTGGCTTTCAATATACGCATGCAACACAAAATAAATTTAATTAAAATACTATATTAAGATTCCCACATGAACTTATTTAGTGACACATTTAAAATATAATGTTAACACCTTGTGGCATTGACTTTAAAAGACAGCTGAGGAAAACTAAAGAAGAATTATATACAATAGAGAGGTATATCATAATCATAAGATTCAGAATATGCATTATTAGTGTTACTTCTTCTTAGAGTTTGTTAATCCCAATAAAAACCGCCATAAGACTTTCTCGAGTAAATCAAAGCTGATTATAAATGTATGTGAATGGAAACAGATTTTAGTCAAAGCATATTTTGAGAAGTGAACATTGGACGGACTTGCAACTGCCTGATTTCAAAACTCAGCATGATCAATAATTTTAGACAGTGTTTTATTTTTTTTCATTTTTTTCTTCTTTCCACAGAGACAAAAATCAGTGGACTAGAATACAGTGCAGAAATAGATTCAAGTTTGTAAAGGCAGATGAAATTATCAATAAATTTCGAGGTCATCTCAATGGCAAAAACAGAGTTTTTCATAAATAATGTTGGAGAACTGGATACCTGCCTCTGAAAAATAAATGCTATTAAGCCACAGCATAAAATAATTCACTTAAAATTGATCATAGATCAAATTCAAAAGCTAGAAGCTATGAATAGTCTAAAAGAAAACATAATAAAACATTTGTGTCATCAGATAGGGAACATACAAATAATGAATCATAAAAGAAAAACTGCCATATATTGAATTTATCCATCAAAACCTTTTTCTCTTTGAAATAAACAATTCAAATTTAAAGCAAGCCACAGAACAGGAAAAAACAAGTAAGGAAATATACTAATATAATATGTGTTATATATAATAAAGGACTTACATTAAGATATACGTAAATTACAAAGAAGACCTTAAATGCTGATTGTAACAAGTGAACCAAGTAAGTGCAAGTACTCCAACATCATTATTTACTCAAAGAATTGCAAGATAATATGCATGAGGTACCATATCCAGAACTATAAGACTAAAATAAGACTAGACATAGATTTATTTTTTCTAGATCTGTGAAATATGATGTTTGGTTTTTATGTGGATTTGTATGCGGAATCTATAAATTAACTTTCAGCAGTATGGACATTTAATAATGTTGATTGTACAAATCCATGAGGCAATGATACTGTTTTTCCCATTTGTTTGTATCAACAGCAATTTCTCTCCTTAGTTGTTTCATAATTCTCGTTTGTAGCAGATCCTTTACCTCCTTGGTTAAGTATATTTCTAGGTATTTTATTTTCTTTGTAGCAATGGTTAATTGGTATTTGAAGTTTTTGATTTGAACTCTTGCTCATGTTATTGATGTATAGGAATGTACTGATTTGTTATAAAATGATGATTTTGTAACCTGAAGATTTTGCTGAATTTATTTTACATAATTCAGGAGTCTCTTGGGTGAGATCTGTGGCGGTTTTCTAGATACAAGATTATATAGTCATCAGAGTGATATTTTGACCTCCTTCATTTTCCAATGTTGGATACTTGAAATTTCTTCTCTTGCCTGATTACTCTGGCTAAGGAATTCCAAGGACTATGTTGAATAACAGTAGGGGGGGGGGGGGGGGGGGGGGGGGGGGGGGGGGGGGGGGGGGGGGCAATGACACCTTATCTTGTTCTAGCTCTTATTGGTAACCGCTTTCATCCTTTCCCATTCAATATGATGGACTGTGAGTTTGTTATACATGGCTGTGTCTTGGAACCAGACAAAGAGTCCAAATAGCCAAAAAGCAATCTTAAGCAAAAAGCGGCAAATGCTGAAGGCATCACATTACCCACATTTCAAACTATCCTGCAAGGCGTAGTAACAAACAGCATGTTATTGGCACAAACTCAAAGACAATAGACGAATGGACAGACCCCTGATCAAAACACAGAATCACGAACCATCCACGATGAGCCAGACTTATCCTGACAAAGCAAACAACAATCAACCACTGGGGAAAAGATCGCCTATTATAAATGGTTCTGGGACAACCGGATAGGCCACATGGCAGAAGGAATGAAACAGGCTTGCATCTCTGCACGCACTCACAAAATTAATTCCAGGATGGATCAAATCGACTTAAATATAAAGCAATGAAACGCATAAGAACTCTTAGGGGAAGAATGTCTGGAAACTCATGTAAATATTAGCCTAAGCAAAAAATTTATGAAGAAGACTCCAAACGCAATCGACAGCACAACAAAATAAATAAATGGGACGCTGATCAAATTAAAAAAGCTTCTGCACACCCAGGAAATAATACAACAGAGCAAATAGCCTACAGAATGGGAGACATATTTGCAGAGCTAACAATCGCAGTAAAAGACTAATAATGCAGAATCTACAAAGAATTCAAGCAAATCAGCAAGAAAAAAAAAAAATCAAAGCAACCTCACTAGATAGTGGGCAAACAGATGTGACACACGAATTTTCAAAAGAGATAGACCAATGGCCAATAAACATGATATAAAAAAAGGCTCAACATCCACTAATTATGCAGGGAATGCGAAATTAAAAGCCACAATGAGATATCACTCACTCCAATTAAAATGGCTTTATTAAAAACGTTCCAAAATCCAAGAGATCGCTGGCATAGATACGGAGAGAAAGGATGCTTTACACACTGTTCCGGTGTGACTACAAACTTAGTAGCAAACTCTATGGAAATCAGTATGAATATTCGCTCAAATAATTAAAGTTATACATTTATTTGAATCCAGCAAACCCACTACTGAGTAATTTAGCCCAAAGGAAAGAAGTAATTTTATCAAAAAGACATCTGCATGTGTGTGTTTTATTACAGCACAATTCACGAATTAACAAAGTTGTGGAATGCCAACCGCAAATTCCCAGTAATTCATGAGTGGCTCAACAGAACATGGTATATGTATACTGTGGAATACTACTGCAGCCATGAAGAAGGGATGAGCTAATGCCTTTTGCAACACATGGATTGGAATGTGAAGACCGATTATGCCTTAGTGAACATATCTAAGACATGGAAACAACAAACACGCCCATATACTCACTATTAAATTGGACTAACTGGGATGAGGCACACGTGTCGTCATAGAGGCAGTATAACTCCATGAAATGCAGTTGGGGAGGGAGAAGGACGGGTGGCGTGAAAACATACTAATGGGTGCAATTGAACACTATCTGGGATGACGCGGCACATTATAACCACTGACTCAAACATTATAAAAGTGATCCTTGTAAGCCAAAAACATTTGTGCCTCGCTATAATACTTTGGGAGAAAAAAAATAGGAGTGAATGAAACTCTGCAAAACAATTGCTGTGGGCATGTAAAAATGGTATAATCACTTTTTGGAAAAATTGGCAGTTTTTTTTTTTAATGGAGTTAAGAAAGAGATGACGTTGTCTACGCGATGACTTGTACGCAAATCGTGCGTGACAACTTGCATTTTTTAAAAGCCAATATGTTTAAGGAGCAATCTAAATATCCTTTAGGAAGGTGAATGGAGAAGCAAATATGGTATATTCATGTAATAGATTATCACTCCAGTATAAAAGAAAATAACTAATAAAGCTAAGTATGAATGAACTCAAAACATTATGCTGAGTGAATGAAGCCGAGAGTATAAGAATACATACAGAGTATGATTACATTTATAATTTAATCTATTAATAGAAAGGGCAAAACTTTATCCTGTGTTACACAAAGAAACAGTTGCCAAGTAGGTGATGGCTGGATGTTTACATTTGTGAAATTCAAATGATGTATCTTTATTATATCTCCAATAATTTAAGTTGTAAAAATAATCATAATATATATACTACTATAATATATATATTATATCCCCAGAGAGAGAGAGAGAGAGAGAGAGAGAGTGAAATTCCAAATAGATATGAAAATTCTGTTTACTATAACTGGTCCTCTTTACATATGCAAGATGGATGTTATTAATTAAAGTTTCGGTGAGAAGGTATGGCACCTAAAAACCAACATAAAACAGCTTAATAAGTTTTAGCTGGTATTTCCAAACTTCATTTAATCAGAAGACTTTCTGTTTTTTCAGATTGCCAGCTCATAACGTATCACTAGAATTAGGGATATTAGGATATCCTTCCTGGAAAAGACTTTGTGACTAAGTACAATTCTAGGATTTTAGGAAATATTCATGAAATGATATGCTAGGACCATTATTTTGTTAAAGAATTATAATGTAAGAAATATTGGCTATCCAAGACTTTATTATACAAGGAAGGAACTAAGGACCTAAAGAGAAATTATGCATGCTAACTTAAAAGTGTAGGAATAGAATTAACAATACCTATCCTGTTGTTGTTCATTGTAGTTTACTGACTTAACACTAGATGGATGCATGTCAAGAGCAACCTTGAAAAATTTATGCTTTTTTCTGCTTTTCACGAACAAATGGTGATATTTCATTTGCCTATATGATGTTCCAAGTAGCAACGCAGGCATTTTTGACAAAACAC
>NC_033663.1:26108876-26119913 GCF_000165445.2 Microcebus murinus
CAGCTTGAGCTCCCTGTGAGTGAATTGGGACCGGCACTCCTCTCCCTGGTGGGGATATAGTTTGAACTCTGGGACCCAGAGGTCAGACCTACAGGCGAGATCCCATGCACCAAGGTCTCGCATTGCCTTGGGCACAGAAGGGATATACATGAACAGCCTAATGAGGTGTGTGTGTCTTCAGGGGCAGATCAGTGTCCTAGAGGGCAACCCTCCTCCCAAAAGGAGGCCATGCGCCCAGCCCAGGTGGCCTTCCTGCGCAGGGAACCTCCCCACCAGCATCACAGTCCGGGGAGGCCTGGTGGCGTGTGGTCTGGCCTGCTGGCAGAGGCCCAGGAGTAGCTGCGGAGTTGGGGAAGATGGAAAGAAGCCAGGCCCACTCCAGACCGCGGGTCTCAAACAGTCCCACCCCCACACATAGATTTTCTGATTGAGCAGGGCCATTCCAGCCCCTCCCTGACAGCTTTTTCTGGAAGCAGAGAACAGAACTTTGACCCCTCCTGAGGGCATTGGTGGTGCCTGAGGGCAGGCTTACCAAACCCAGCTCTGCCCAAACTCTCTCCTAGACCAGCCCTCACTGAGGGGGAGAAAAGGACACACCTAGAAGTCCTAGGGACCCACTGACCACCTGAGGCACTAGAGTGCCTCTCTACAGGAACAAGAGCTGATAACAGGACACAAAACAATAGCGTAGACTGTTCCTCCAAGCAAGCACCATCTACTGACAGGGAGGACATCCTGCACAGCCTTTTCATGGCACCTACTGACTCATTATACAGGGAGTGGTCAAATCTCACCCACAGACACCACCTACCAGCTCAGAAACTAAACAAGGCGTGTGAATACCCAAACAAAAACCTAAAGAAAAGAAACAACAACTTATCGACATGGGAAGAAATCAGCCAAGGAACTCAGGAAATATGAAGAACCAAATGGAAAACACACCCCCAACGAGGAGCACCAGCCCCCTAGAAATGGACACCAACCAAAATCAGGCAACCAAAATGACAGAAGAGGAATTTCATATGTGGATATGCGCGAATCTAATAAGATAACACCGAACTGCAAGAACATTGTGAACGAGAACTCAATAACCTACACACACAACCACAAAAGCCTTCAGGACCTAGAACAAATGTTCACCAAAATAGACACAATGAAGATGAAGTATTAATCGAACTCTGGAAATGAAGAATCATTCAGGAAATACAAAATAACAGTCGAAGACTCAAGAACGGGTAGATCAACAGAGAGAGAATTCAGAGATGAAATAACACCCTCAAACTAAAAAAGTCACGAGATAGAGCAAGAAAGAGAAAAACATAGCCTACAAGAAGAAATGCTGGGATTATCGGTGACAAAAACCAATGAGGTCCATGAACAACGCTACCAGAAGGAAAATCAACACTCAAGGGTGGACAAGCATTTTGAAGATATAATAGGACGACATACTTTCCAGGCCTTGCTCAAAATCTGATATACAATTCAAGAAGGTCAGAGGACCCCTGGGGTTCAATCAGGCCCAGCTGCTAGGGTCATAGCTGACCAAAATCAGCTAAGAGGTCTCAAGAGCTATAGACAAGAACAAGTAACATACAAGGGAAAGCCATCGAATCACCGACTTCTAAAGAGCTTCCACAGCCAACGGAGAGACTGGGCCCATCTCTCACTCTTATACTGAAACAAAAAATTGCCCAGCCTAGAATCTTATCCTGAAATAAACTAAGTCTGGTGTCAGAATATCGAAGAGAAAATAAAGACTTATCTTCAGACCCAAAACAAAGTCTCAGAGAATTCCCCATAAAAACAGCCCGAAAGGAAGTACTCTATATCAGGATGGTACGCACGAACAGACCATAATAACAAACAGAAGATTAAGGCAAAAGATTAAACCCAAAGATAAAGCCAGAATAATGCGCCAAGAGAAAATCAGCACACAACATCCAACCCAATGATATGACAATAATCTACCTGTACCTACATTCTCTCAATAAATGTGAGCCTTAAACTACCACCAAGACAGACATAGGCTGGCTGAATTGATAAGAAAATACACCAAGTATCTGCTGTCTTCAGGAAACAGATGCATCCATACCTGCAAGTCATATAAACCAAGAAATAGTAAAAGGTGAGACAGTTATCCCAGGCAAGTGGAAGCTATAAGAAGGCTGGCGTGGCATTCCGTAAATGTTCAACAATTTTAGTTAAAACCAACAAATAGTAGTGAAAACAAAGAAGGTCATTCTTATACTACTGTGAGGGCACAGTTTAGCATAGAAGAGAAACATATTAAAGTAAAGTATGGCCCATATCATTAGGTGCACCTCAGTATTATAAAGCAAACCTTACGGTCTATAGCAATTGGATTAATGAGCAGATCTTCCTAATCACTCGAGATTTATGAAGTACCCCACATGACTAGCAACAAGACATCCTCCAAACAGATAAATTAATAAAGAATAATGGAGCTTGATAACAAATCTGGACAATATGGTCTAGACTGAGCATTTAAGGAGCATTTCGACAGCAAATCCAGCAGAAAATACCTATTCCTAAAATTCATCTTCCTCATAGAATCACAGTACATTGCGCTCATAAAGACTGACATTAATATATGCGAACATATAAGATAACCTATCTACAGTAAATATAAAAATATAAATATACATGTATCTTTCGCAAAATTCACAAGTGGATATAAAAAGTAGAAAATCATACTGTAACAATTAACATCACATTTCTACAACAAAATGGTGGAAATTTTTTAGAACAACCTTCTCATATCTAAAATGATTAAGCTGTCAATAATGAAGAAATTCAAAGATGAAACTAAAAAAACTCTTATTAGAAAACGACAATCGGAGATAGACACTTACAAATCTCTTGGACCCATTAGCTAAAGAGTTCTGAGAGAAATTTATCCATATAATGCGTATTACGCATAGATAATCAAAAGATCACAAATAGACAATCTTAACAAAATGACTCAAGAGTGGAAAACAAGAACAGAGCAACCCAAACCAGCAGAAGAAGTGAAACCAACAAGATCAAATCGAAACTAAACAAATGAACAACAGGGAAGCAATCCATGAGATTATTCAACAATAATGGTTATTTGAAAAACAAAATGAGCACACCATATGCTAAGCTAAGATAAAGCGAAGTAGAAATCTCTAATAAGCTCAACACAAAATAAAGAAACCACTCCACAACTGATCAAAGAGATACAAATAACACTCAATTTATTGAACTTGTAAGCCACCCATGTAGAAGCAAAACAAGGACCACGACCCACACTCTCATCCGAAAAATCGAACTCACGCTGGATAACAGCGGTAAACTAAGCCAATTCCGAAACTATTAAACTTCTACGATGGAAAAAGTTGGAAACACCTCCTAGACATGCCCTATGGCATGGCAAAGAGTTAATGAAAGAAGTCCCCAAAGGCAATCACAGCATGCAACAAAAATAAAACAATGGTACATTGGTGAACAAACTACAACACAAGCTTTTGCACAGCCGAGATAAATCCGTCATGAAAGTAACGACAACCTGCAGTATATGGAGAAAAATTTTTGCATCCTACCAAATCAAATTAAGGGGGGCTGGATAACTAGATAGAATAATATTAAGAACTCATGAAAAAATCAAGGAAGAAAAAGTCAAGATACCTCTATTTTAATTAAAGTGTCAGGGACTCTCGAACAGAACTTTTCTAAAGAAGACAGAAGAATGCCACAACATATGAAAATGCGCAACATCTCTAATACATCAGGGGATACCGCAAATTCCTAAACCACACAGAGATCCACTTAACTCCAGTGAAATGGCCGTTCAATTAGTCTCCAAACAAAAATGCTGGCGTGGTGCGGAGAGATCTGGACCTCACTCATGCCTGGTGGGTCTGCAACTAGTTAACATCTGTGGAAAGCAAATATGGAGATACCTTAAGTGACAAAGAATCAGTGACCATGCTCACCTCAGCATCTCCATTGCTGATGGCATCTATCCAACAGACATGATTACTCAACAAAAAAGACACGCTGCACCGAAGTTACTCGCACACAATTCATAATGCAAGCTGTGAAACAGCCCCATGCCCATCAATCCCAGAATGCCTTACAATATAAAAGCTGGTATAGTTATGTATTACCATTGACGTCACTTATTCAGTCTCTAAAAACATGGTGAATTCCACCCAATCACATCTTAATGGGTTTGCCTGTTATGAGCTGAACCCACCACTTCAATTAAGTGAATTCCAAATAATGGGAACATTGGATATGAGAAGCACGCGGACATGATTAATCACCACAAACTGGTATGTAATTGGATGCAGAGCACCTAAGTGGACACACATAGGTACACACTCAAAAGAATAGATCCAACATATGGAACAGGGTGGAGCCAGAGGAAGGCTGGGTTATATACATATATGAAAGATTAAATGAATGAGATGTGCACCATCGGGGGATGGTACGCCTGAATCCTCAGACTTGAGGGAGGGAGGGGAATGGCATTGTATTTGAAACCTTAAAATTCTGTACCGTCCCACCTACCTAGATATCCAAGACAATACTAATAAAAAAAAAACAAAAATATATAAATATAAATAAACAATTAGGTCTTGTGTTAAGTCACATTAGGAACAGCAGCCCAATAAACCTATAATTTTTGCAAAAGGCACACCCGTCAAATCTTACCCCAAAGTCCAGTGTATATACATAAAAAATTTAGAATTCTATAATAAAATGCAACATACGATTGGGCCAGTAAACAAATAGGTTGGTAGGTACTAATAAGAAATAATTATCTCACATCATCACAGTCATTTTCAAACATGAATTAGGAATGGATATTTATGGTTATATATATAGAATTTCAGAAGAAGAAAATACCATCTACAATGATAAAATGAGATCTATATATTCACTGGTTTGAAGATATAACATGTAGTCTCGTAACAACAGGCCAGATAAACCTAGTACCATAAATGACAGATACATTGTAAAATTAACCAATATTTTGTGAAAAAAGGTAAGGCAAAAAAAGGATATAGAGAACCATCCATTCTCTATCATGAAAATATAACTTCTATGGGACTTCCTATCCATTACAAACAAAAAGATCTGTTAACTCGCTTGGGGGGACGGAATGAAAGTACACACTCTTATAAACGTATGTATGTAAAGTATATAAATTTATTTATTAAAGTAGGCTATCAGAAAAAATAATAAAGAAAATTTATGACAATAAGTATTAAAAAATAGGTATTTACAGTGAAAGATTGCATACCATTAATAACACATAAAGTAACCACGCCAATTAAAATACGATAGTAATAAGAAGGCATTTCAAAATGATAAAACCAACTAAGGACCTGGACGCTGTGGCTCACTGCCGAGAACCTAGCTCTAATGGGAGGGACAAAGTGGGCGGAGTTGCTCCCAGGTCAGATTGAGTAAAACAGCTCTGAGCAAGAGCTAGACCCCAGTGAGTCTACTTATAACAATTATAAGGGTAGTGAAAGAATTAATGGCCAACTGATATATAGGCTATAAAATGGTGAAGGCAAAGTAGGTAAATATTAGCTGGGCATGGTGACGCAATTGCAATCTGTTAGTGACCCAGTCTACATCGTTTGATGGATGAAGGCAAAACAGAGAGCCGATCACTCGAGCCCTAGTGAGGATTGGAGGTTGCTGTGAGACTAGGGTTAGACCCACGAGCACTCCACACTCTCAGCCCAGGACACAAAGCAACCTGTCCAAAAAAAAAAAAAAAAAAAAAAAAAAAAAAAAAAAAAAAAAAAAAAACTCAATCTCAAACAAACCAATATGGTCGAAACAAATCAGTGAAAAAAGGATAAAGGATAACAAAGCATAAAGAATGCACAGGGAAATGAAAAAAGCAATGGAATAAAACAACCAATCGTTTAAAAAAGCAAACAAGTCCTGTTAATAAATTGAATATTAAATATAACTGGTCGTATACTCCAAATACAAGAAAGATTCATTGCATAGATAAAATAAATTTACATATTCTGATCTGAAAGCAACTCATTAGGAGAAGGAATAAAAAAAGTAGATTAAGAATGAACAAAGATAATGCTATATTACGCTAAATATTAAAGAAACACTAGAGATAGTAAGTCAAAGATATCCCTCAATGGTGTAAATATACCATGTTGTATAAAATAGAAATGATGCCAGAACAAGAAATAGCAATTAATCAGGTTGGGACTTTAAAAAAAGGCGAAAAACCTATTAGTGAGATAAATGAGCGATAGTATAAAGAAGACATAAACACCAAGTTCTGAGTGTCCAGTACATTATGTAGCAAGAACGTTAAAATAATAGTGCACCAAACTAAAACAGAGTTAAAAATAGATGATAGGACAAATAGTCGCAAATACTGTTGATATGTTTAATAGCATCCTCAACTTATTTAGAAAACCGAAACAGAAAATATAAGATAATTGGATGGGTAGTACAACAAAAGTCGAAACAAACGTATCAGGTTATGCTGAACCATAATAGTTCGGAGATGACACCACATACAGTCACATCCACGCGCAACCAATAAGAGAATAACATTGTTTTACAAAAAATAAATTTAAGGATTGCGAGAGATCATGCACTAATACATATCTATCGATTGAGGGTTATATGAAAATTATTGTATCTTCTAACCCAAAACAGATTATAAGTGGATAATAAACCAATTAAGGATACCAGAAACACCACCCCCAATAATTTGGAAAGGGTATATTGTGTGTGCTCAAAAAATTCACAAAAATGTAAAAATTTCAATTGATAATAAAAAATCTGTGATGTAGCATTAGCAATTCGCTCCAACTAAAATTCTAGCTATAAATAGTCATATTTATGAAAAAGAGAGATATCTCAAACAACATATCTAAGCTATTCCCACATGTACAAGCTAGACTAATAGAAGAACAAATTTGATCCTGGAGTAGAAGAGAAAAATAACAGATACAAATTAATAAGCAAGAAAGCGAGTTCAATATGAAGAGATGAATACAACAATAAAATTCAGGCAAAGAAAAGTTATTTCTTCATAAGATAATACAATTGAAAAGTTAATTAAAGATCAAAAAGAAAGAAATAACGGAGATAACGATTAAATGAAAGACCAGGAATTAAAGAGGCACATCCATTAGCAGAAAATTTACCGAGAATTCACCCATAGATGATTTTTAACCTCAGCTTAAGGAATTTCCAGACCGATAATTATGTTTGGCAGGCTGTTCTGTGCATTAGAGTTTTAGCAGCATCCTGGTCAACCCACTAGAAGCCAGTAGAATCCGTAAAACATGTGGTTCACGAGCTCTCTGACAATCGAAGAGTGATCACTCGAAAAGGATGCCATCTCCGGGGAGGAGGAATGTGCTGCACACAACATCACCCCCGTAGTTGAAAATATAAATCGTGAACTAAAAAGAGTTAAATGAAAAAAACGAGCACAGTTTTTTGTCTATTAACTTGCTCTATTGTGAGTAATGTATTTACTCACATCTAGTTCTTGAGCCGGTCTTACAGCAAAACCTGGGTAAAAACCCTTACAGTTCATCCACTGAAATCTTACTTGTCTGTCTATTGTTACAATTATATTGACACAATTTAATCTAAAAATGTAGATTAAATGATAGAATCAATACCAAATTTATAAATTAGAAAGGATCATTGTTTTTGAAGTTTTATTCGTTTTTGAATAAAACACCATTATTGCCTCAAGGAAAAATTTATCATGTTGCAGTCAATCTGTTTGAACCACATTATGATAAGATTTTATTAGATCAATACAAAAAATAATGAAAATAGAATTCACTAGATAACTGAATTTTCGAAGAAAATACTACCGAAATTATATTACCTTTACTCTATTAAAGAGGTTGCAATTTATTTTAAAATCCTGTCCATAATGGCATTAGGTTGAATTCCTAAAAAGCCAATATTCCCAAAATAAATGTTATAAACTCTAGAAAGCCTTAGGAATCGGAAACTAGAAAGGCAAGCGGTCTAGTTGAAAGAGTCAAAGCTGGAGCAACTGAGAAGAATATTGGAGTGAAGTATTCCTTTTGCAACTTCTATACCCTTAGAGGACAGCAATATCAAACACAGACTTCAATGTCAGGCCATGTAATCTCACAGAAATACCCACCCATTTTCTGCTGAAAGACACAGAATGAATGCCTCAGCTTCAGGAATAGTCTGAAAGTGAAAAATTAACGCAGTGAGGTAGAGAAAAAACAAAGGTTTAATAATCCATCATTCTGTGTAAACATTCAGTCCAAATTTCGTGTCATCGTATGAACTTCATCTTGCATCAGGCAAAGGATAAAGCCTCCTGGACATAAGACTATAAAGAACTAATACTGATATTTCTTAGCAATATCATCTGAAACGAATAGTACAACTAATGAAGATGTCTGTCTAAACAGAACTTACATCTGTGTAAAACAACCTCATCTTTACTTCAGAGCCAACAATCAGAACTTCAGAGGTTACAACACCAAAACCTTACATGAGTCAGATAAATAGCACATAAGTCACGCAAAGAGCCAGGGAAATTGACCCATTCTCAAGGAAATGATAATAAGAGATACAAACTATGATGACCTAAATGGTAATTCCCCCACCAATATAAAATCTCTACAATTCTAAGGCAAATATTAAAATATGCTCATTGAAGTAACGAAAATACTCTCTGCTAATAAGAGACCAACAAAGAATTTAAAAGAAAATGTAAAATTAAAAAGAAAAATACATTATGAATAAAAATGAGAATATTCATGTATATATATTTTATTGTATAGAAGTTCAGGAACAGTAAAGAAGATAATGAAAAACAAGGGCAATGCATTTAAATATAAAAATTATGAATATTGAAGAAGATCAAAGAGAACCAAGGATTTGAATAAAAATAATAAATCTAATAATCAAACTAAAGTTGACCACTGAGTGACAGAAAATTTAATAAAATTAGATAAGAGTAATAATTCCACAAGGAATTTATTTCTGGGGTATATAAAAATACAATCATAAAGCAAGACAAAAAATTTGTGGGAGTTAACAAAATTTCAGGAAAAGAAATATACACAAAGACAATAAGCACATAAAATATCTCAACATCATTGTTATCAAAGAAATTAATGTTTTAACTATGAAGTGAGAATGACCATTACACATTCAGGTCCCAATAGATGAAAATTAAATTGTAAACTTTGTATCAAAAACTAGAAATGAACAAGGTAAGGTCATTTATGTTGGATAAATAGCATCTCATAAAATACAGCGAGAGAATATTAACCTATGGCAGTAGTACGTTGACTACTAAGTTGGTTTTGATTAGATCTGTGTAAATATAAACACAACATAATCAAATTAACATGGTACATATGTACCAGCAAGGTATATTCACAACTACCCAGCGCATTCTATTCAAACAAATGAAGACATTAAGAACTACACAGATAGTTTTACTTAACTATTTATAGTGGCTATTAGCATAGCCATAAAGTGAAAGTAACCCAAATGCCCATTAAGAATGAAGAACAATATGGGGCATCCTGATAATGAATACTATGCAGCAAAAAAACAAATATAATTGGTGATACATGCAACCAGCAAGATAATCTCAAAATCATTAAATCCTGTTAGAAAAATAATATTGTTAACACCAAAACTATACTGATGTATGATATCTCTTTATATGTAAAAATCGTCCAGCTAACATGTAGTGGATAAAAAATTCAAAGTTGTAAAAGAGACCGAAGGTAAACAAATGAGAAATATGCCCTGTGAAGAAAGTAAAGAGGGCTAGTTGGGGACCAATTGGTAATATATCAAATTCGAAATTGTATTGCCAGTTATGTAACACTGTAATATGCAGTTGCCGCATAGAGAAATGTCCAAATTGTATAGTTGAAATGAGAGTTTCACCATCCCTTCATTGGCTCATAAGAAATAATAACTCCACAAACAAACAAAACAAATAATCTTTCTGTAAACTCAAGAAACTAGTTGGCATCACTGGTTATTCTGTCAGTATTTAATGAACAATAATATCGATGATATACACGAACTACTCAACGAAACAATCACAAAATGATAGTCACTTCCTCATCTCAATTAAGGTAGATATACCTGGACTGGCATTGATCTAAACGCTGGAAACAAGAGATTGTGTCGAATGAGATTATGGAGAGCATGTATCTCTATTCCTGAACACAGAATGTACTGAAATCTTTTTTAAAAAATTACTCTGCACACTCCAGCTCCCCCTTCACCTTCCATTAGTGAGATGGAAGCTTCTGAGGACCTCATCAGAAGCAATATTCCGAAACATTTGTGCCTTCTTACAGCCATGAGCAGAACTGTGATCCAAACACCTTTTTTCTTAATAATAAATTACCGTACAGAGACCATCGTGAATTCCTTATAAGGTCTGAACAATAATATGGAACTAAAAGACATGGGTGAAAAGCTGAATGGTTACGTATATTGAAAAGAAATAAATGGATTATTTTTTCCAGAAACATGTGAAGATATCTTTACTCAACGAGTCATCAGAGTTCAAACTAAAAAAAAATAAAAGGTTATTTTCCACAGAGGAGATTGGCACAATTTAAAGGTAATGATACAATCTCAGTAAGAAGAAATGAATCTAATCCTGAACAAATTAAGGCCACTGGAAAGAATTAAACACCTGATGAATCGAGAAACTGGAAAACAATGTATTAATATGTAGTTCTAAATTAAATATATTGAAATAAGTGCATTCGCTATTGATTACAGCATCATTGAAAAGGTACGTGGAATGTCAAAAATATAGGGTCTAGGAAACTTCTAAATGTGCAAGAAACTGGACACAATGTTAATAACAATACTTTTTAAGAACAAACAAATCTATTAAAAGTTACTCCATCTAAATACATGTGCTAAGCATAAATGTATAATTAAATCATACAGCTATCTGTAATCCAATCCGATAAAAAATAATAATATAACATCTTG